>JACGAQ010001018.1:0-76036 GCA_014119065.1 Orius insidiosus
TTTTTTTTTCGGTACCCGAGTTTTGTCTCTTGTGGAGGGAGATCGTGATTTTCCGTCAGCCTGGAATATTTTTAAGACGTGGTAAAAGATTTCGAAATGCTTCTCGTTAACGAGGGAGATCGTAAAAAGAGTGTCAAAAAACTGCTGTTTTACTAGCTAAGGTCTTTTTCACCACTTGAGGTTTGCAGATGGAGGAAAACTGAAGAGCTGTAAAAATGGTCAGGCTGTAAGAATTCGAGAGGCGCGTAGATTTCGAGGTTTGGGACTAAGGCAGCGGTTCATCAATTCTCTTAGAAGTACAAAGGTCGTGGGTTCGATTCCCGTACTGCAGAATCCTTCTCCAGTCCCTGGTTGTTACTGGAGAAGGATTATAAACCTAGGATAAATAATAACCTGGTAAAAACACATTTTTACATTATTTTGTGCCGCTTTTATCGAACTTTTGTCCAAAAAGAGTTAAGTAAGCAGTGTGATAAGATTTATTTCACATCCCAAAATCGATATTTTTTTTATAATTATATCTATGGATATTGTCGAATAAATATTAGGAAGCCAGATTAAAGTCATTGCATGACATAAAGGTCGGTTAAGGGGTCGCGTGCGGTTTTTGAGGATAGGGTTAACAGGCGAGAGGGTTAAGGGGTAAAAAAAATTATTGACCGTTGTTTGAGTCATTACCGTGTTCTGAAGCACGCTATACCTTTTTCTGACATTTTATATCCGGTGGAAGGCTTCGAGACAGTGTTCCACTCTGTCAACGATTGACATGTAACGGTCACGGATACCCTCAAGAAAACCGGAGCTTCTTTCTAAATTATGAGACTCGCACCGGTTTTTCCACCATGAAAAGATCGCATGAAGAACCGCTTTTAATATTTTACTTGGGTAAACTTCAATGCTTTTTTTATTTTACAAAGCTATAGCTCTTGCGATATTTAAAAATGTAGGCAGATTTTAACAGTCGCTTAATTGTCAGCCGAAAAGTCGTTTGGCACCGAAGCAGCCGTTAGATCTTCATATACGCAGTCTCCAGTACGTCAGCTAAACAATCGTTAGATCGTCAGATGAAAAATCGATAGTTGGCTGCTATGCAGTTTGATCGACAACAGCTTTTTTATCGTCAGCTAAACAATCGCATCTTCAGAGTGGCAGCTAAATAGTCGATTGGCGCCTAAATAGCCGTTAGATCTTCATTTGAGCAGTCTCTTAACCGTCAGCTAAACAATCGTTAGATCGTCAGCAAACGGTCGTTAAATCGTCAGATAAAAAAATCATACATTGTCATATTGGCTGCTATGCAGTTTGATCGACAAACAGTTTTTTTATCGTCAGCTAAACAATCGCAATCTTCAGACTGGCAGCTAAATAGTCGATTGGCGCCTAAACAGCCGTTAGATCTTCATTTGAGCAGTCTCCTAACCGTCAGCTAAGCAATCGTTAGATCGTCAGCAAAACGCTCGTTAAATCGTCAGATAAAAAAATCATACATTGTCAAATTGGCTGCGAAGCAGTAGTTTGATCTACAAACATCTTTTTATCGTCAGCTAAACAATCGCAATCTTCAGACTGTCAGCTAAATAGTCGATTGGCGCCTAAATAGCCGTTAGATCTTCATTTGAGCAGTCTCCTAACCGTCAGCTAAACAATCGTTAGATCGTCAGCAAAACGCTCGTTAAATCGTCAGATAAAAAATCATTGTCATATTGGCTGCGAAGCATAGTTTGATCTACAAACAGTTTTTTTATCGTCAGCTAAACAATCGCAATCTTCAGACTGGCAGCCAAAAAGTCGTTTGGCACCGAAGCATCCGTTAGATCTTCGCTTTAGTACATAAAAACCAACTTTCATAAGGATTTTTCCTGATTTTTGTCTTAGAAGCCCCTTTTTTTTACATTTTCTGGCATTTTGGTAAAGAAACGCCCTGAATCGTAAACAGAGCAAATTCTATGACTAATTGTCATGATATGACTGATTATCTCGAGTGCTTTGTAGCTTCGATGATTCATCATAAATAAAAACGTTGATTCACCTGAGTTTATTTATTAAAAGATTATAAAATTTGTTAAAACAAGGTTAATGGGTCTATAATGTCAACTCGATATATTAGAGGGAGACAATATCTTGAACGTGAGATCTAGCGTGTCGCCCCTTGTTTTTGGCAGAGTGGACCAGCTGGCTTGAAACCACTAGGACACCGGGGGCTTAACAGGAATAAAAACTTATCTTGAAAAACCATGTGGATAAGCCCGACTAAAGTAGACACATTTATCCACGCCACGTGGCAAAACAGAAGCCCCCCGCATTATCTTTTAATGTCCGTCATTTAAATTTTTTCGAAAAGCGAAATATTATAAATTTTTCATTTGCATATGTGACGGGATGAAAAGACGGTTTCCGGCAAAGAGATCTCGGGTAAACAGTCATCATAAGGATCGAGTAATTAATTATGCAAACGGTCTAACAAAAGAGGGGTGACGATAGACACATGAAAGTGTGCTTTTCCCTGAATAATTATACGCCCTTCTTGCCCCGAGGGATTCAGCCGAGTGAGGGAAGGATCTGTTGACAAAACAAGGGAGACCTTTGATCACATCGTGCGAAAACCCAATTGGACCCGACGCACATGTCCGCAAACTATATTTCCATCAACTCCTATTTACATTTTAAATGTTTTCCCGTTGAACCGAAATGAAAAGGCGGACAATGGACCTTCTAGAGATATCAGTTTTCACGGAGGATATATCAATTGGTGATAAATTGACAGCCGAGGGTTTCCCCCCTTTTATCTCGTATCTACCCCTTTTAGGGCTCCAAACTTTGTTACCAATTACTTTCAAATATTTTGATACAACAAAATCTATGTAACATTAGAACGCTATTATATCCAATCTAATATGAGCTATGGATTCTGCTGTTGTACCTTAGAAGATTGAAAAGATAATTCGAGTGCCTACATCTCGTCCTAAAGTATTCTCGTCCTAAAAATAGTAGAAAAAGGAAACATATAAACTGTATTCTCGTCCGAAAGTATTCTCGTCCTAACAGGTAACGCCCCTTTTTAGGACGAGATGACAGAAGGACGAGAAGACATTCGGACAAATGGATTTCAATTTTTATACAATTTTTTAAATATTATACTTTAATAAAATAGAAATCATCTCGTCCGAAAGTATTCTGTCTTCTCGTCCTAAAAAAATGTTACTTAAAATTAAATGTAATTTATTCTCATCCGAAAGTATTCTCGTCCTACTGTCTTCTCGTCCTAAGACTGACGTACAAAAATTGCTGCGTCGGAGAAATGCGGCAGCATTTCACCCAAGCAAGTTTTAAACTCCTTTTTGCGCCTACCGAGCTCATCATCCATCCCAGGGCCGCCTACAGGGTGAGCAAATCCTCGCGAGAGGAAAAAAATTAACCCCCTTGTGTCACAAAACGAGCTGATCCTCGCAAAAATAAACAAACAAACAGACCGTGACTTGCTGGGGTGGAACGCTGCCGCATTTCTCCGACGCAGCAATTTTTGTACGTTAGTTTTAGGACGAGAAGACAGTAGGACGAGAATACTTTCGGATGAGAATACATTTCATTTAATTTTAAGTAATATCTTATTTTACACATATTTTTAGGACGAGAAGACTGTAGGACGAGAATACTTTCGGACGAGATGATTTCTATTTATAAATAGAAAATTGAAATCCACTTGTCCGAAAGTATTCTCGTCCTACTGTCTTCTCGTCCTAAAAGGGGCGTAGCTCGTTAGGACGTGAATACTTTCGTCTCGTCCTACTGTCTTCTCGTCCTAAGAAGGGCGTGGCCCGTTAGGACGAGAATACTTTCGTCTCGTCCTACTGTCTTCTCGTCCTAAAAAGGGCGTAGCCCGTTAGGACGAGAATACTTTCGTCTCGTCCTACTGTCTTCCCGTCCTAAAAAGGGGAGTAGCTCGTTAGGACGAGAATACTTTCGGACGAGAATACAGTTTATATTTTTTCTTTTTCTATTATTTTTAGGACGAGAATACTTTCGGATGAGATGTAGGCACTCATTAAAATGTTTAAAACGTTCAGAAGTTGGGGTTGAGCGAACTAAAAACTAATTTTGAACTCTATAAAAAAACCAAAGCAATTTTATTTTCAACTTGTGTTTAAATGAAAACATTCCGAAAAAAAATTTACAGTTTATTTTGTTCCCCGCGCTTCTCCAGCCAACCCCTTTTCTCGCTTCTAATAAATTTTACACCCCACTCTAAAAAAAGAGTCATAAATAAAAACTCACTTCACTCAACACATCCACTTTGTTTACTCAGACCCTCCGAAAACATCAATCCCGAAATGCTTCCACGAATAAAACTCGTAAAATTTGTCTATTTTTTTTTACTTTCCGAATAGTGAGGGTGGAAAAGCCAGTAGTACCTACCTATTGAAAGGGGTTCGATAGAAAAGTCAGAATGAAAAAGGGAACATTGAAAACAAATGACCCACATCCTATTGCCTAGAAAGTTTAGCACCATCAATAAACGAAAAAGAATTCCAAAATCCTTCCTGAAAACGTTTTTCACTAAACTCCAAAAATTCCATTTTAAAATCAATAAAATATCGTCCCACACTACACATAAAATAAAAATAAATAAAATAAAAACATGAATTCAGACATTTTTGTTCATCTCCGCGCTATCTGTGAACGAAACGCATGAACTAACGGTGCACTTAAATGTCGGTAGTGTAAACCCTGGATTTAAAACTTCACTGTTATCTTTTGAAACATGTGACTTTTTGTGACAATGAATCCAAAATTGATTTTATTTAACTATTTCCTTTTATTGTTTTTAAGATGTTTTAACTGTGCCAATATCCCAGAATCAACAAATTTGATGAAAGGTAATTTTCTTTTGGGTTTTCCTTAATGAGTTTAAAGGTTTAAGAGGATAAAAGGCTGGCGACCGATGAAGAAATGTTGATGTTGTTAAAGGCTTTGAGCCACCTCAAAGAAACCGCTGATGATTCCGGAGGGCAAAAAGAGGAAAACAAACTGGCGTCCAAGTCCAAAAAGTCGATTAACGAGGAGAAATCCGAAAAAGAAAATTTAGATCCGAAGGAAATCGTACGGAAATTAGGCTCAGGAGCGAGCGATGAGCAGTTAAAAAAAATTGTGGATGTCCTGAAAGAAAAAAATGTTTCTATTTATGCGACTAATTTCGATTTAATAATATAGAAATGTCAATAAGTCATAAAATTCAACAAGCAGAATTTTTAACTTTGTTGTAGCTATTGTACTACCCTCCTGGTTTTGAGAAGATAAGCCGTAATATTCAAATCCTCAATGTCAAAATCACCTGATTAACTTCCTTAAAGATGTTATTGTGATACCCTCCACGTAGGGAGAAATTTCATACTTCTACCCATTACGAGAGGCACATCCCTAGGCCAAAGAGCCCATTATTTCTACCTTGACACTTTCATAAATTTCAAAAAAAAGAACTTAAAAAATTTTTCGAAAAAAAAGGAAATCCCGCAAAATTTTAGGAAAAAAACTTAAAAATTTTCAAAAAAAAAAAAACCGGAAAATTTTTCGAAAAAAAAAACTTCCCCCTCCCTTATTCTTCCCCTCCTTTATACTTTCGTTCCCTTATACTTCCCCTCCGCTATACTTCCCCTCCTATATACTTCCCCCTCTGTTATACTTCCCATCCCATATTACTTCCCCCTCTGTTATACTTCCCCTCCCATACTTCCCCCTCTGTTATATTTCCCCTCCCATATTCTTCCCCCTCCCTTGTACCTCCCCTCCGTTACTTCCCCTCCTATATACTTCCCCCTCCCACATACTACCCCCTCCGTTATACTTCCCCCTCCTCTATTGTTACTTCTCTTTAAGGAAGTTTTCGTTGGAAGCTCTTCAAACCAGTACTTTTTGGGTGTTATTTCTTGGAAAATTTTTTGACAAAAAAACTTGGACGATTTTTCGAAAAAAAAGGGAAAATTTTTTGAAAAAACAAACTTGCAAAATTTAAAAAAAAATGAAAACTTGGAAAATTTTTCGAAAAAAAACCTTCCTCCTCCGTTATACTTCCCCTGACGTATACACCCCCCCCCCCCTTGTACCTCCCCTCCGTTATACTTCCCCTGACTTATACCCCCCCCCCCCCACTGTTATATTTCCCTACTTCCCCCTCCCTTGTACCTCCCCTCCGTTATACTTCCCCCTCCTATATAGTTACTTCTCTTTAAGGAAGTTTTCGTTGGAAGCTGTTCAAACAAGTACTTTTTTTTGGCTTCCTGGCTACATGAAATCTACTACCTACACCTAGCCCATATTCTGCAGTTTATATGATACTCATGAATGTATTCCTTAAGGAGCCCTTTTCACAAGGTTTCCTTGACGTAACTTCGCATTTATTACCTCTCTTGAAGCTTTCTGTTCCTTAAATAAAAGGGATCCTTCCGAATTTCTAGCGATTAGCTAATGAAGTACCTTAAGGAATCCTTGAATGGAGGAAGTCTCTCATTCAACCTTAAGTTAAGGAACGGAAAAGGGATATTCAAGGTATCCTTTTGGAAAACGAAAGGAGAGTTTTTTTTGGATTTAGAACACTTTTAATAATAGAAAAATTGAATTGAGTGTTGTTCTTATAAAAATGATTGATACTTTGTTAAATATACGAAATACCTTTTCCAAAAGCTTATTATTTATCGCGTAATGATAAGATAATCAATCGAGCCACTTGATTTGGGGTCTCTTTTGTCTCTCATTCCGTCGTAAGTGTCTTTTGTCGGCGTCGGAAAAAGGTGAGAAAAATGTGGCGGAGCGTATTCGCCTTCTTTTCCTATTATGTTTGACGGATGCGGCGAACGAAACGGCGCTTATGAGCTACCCTTCGGTCAACTCGTTTGCAGACATCGCCGGATTCATCGCGTGGCTTTATCAGACAGTTTTGGACGTCCTCGCCGCTACATCGAATGCTTCATATACGACTGATATTGACGTCTACACCTGCATACTGGGCATGAAGCATTATTTGTCCGGAGTCACCAAAGGCGATATTTGGGCACTTTCAAGTAAGATTTTTCAACATTTCGAGCGGCCAAATCTTAAGAAAAAGTTAAAAGGGACGACTTAAAAAGCTGCTAATAAATAAGCCTAAAATAAAATGAAAACACTCTCATAACTACTTGAAATTTTTCCGTTATCTTTTTTGTATATACAGGTGTGTAAAGAGGTCATCTCAATCATTTTTTTTTCTTTTCCTTAGTTATTGATTACCGCGATATGAAATTCAAAATAATGAAAATCTCCCTAAAAATTTCAGTTTTTGTTCCTTTTTTATGGAGTAGTTTTTGTGGAAGCGCTTTATGGCGATACCCTCATCCTGTCCCTTCTATATGAGGCGCTCGGGTACGAAGGGCGAACTCGACATCGGACAAATTTTTTAACTTCCTTAAAGAAGTTATTGTGATACCCTCGACGTCGGGTTTTTGGGGAAGGGTCCTCCAGTTTTTTTTTCATTTTCAGATTCTAGACCTCTTGGTGAATACACCCATATAATTTTTATGTTGAGTTCGCCATTTTTTCCCCTTTAAATACGTAAAAACCGAAACTTTAAAATGCGAATATCTCGAAACTACGTTTTGTTGAGTTCGCCCTTCGTACCCGGAGCGCCTCATATCTTCTTATTCCATTATTCTTCAGGAAAATTAGGAAACCCAATAAAAATGATCAAAAAACTTATGATTTTTCGCAGTGGTTGATGCGACGGCGAAACTTCAATCTGGCTTCCTCATCGGTAACTTCATCAATTTGGGACAATACGACCAATGCGTCAACGTCGATTCTGATAACGTCAAAGGAATGCACTGCCTGACTGATTTCAAAATAACATTGCCAGATAATTTTACGATTGATGTAAGGACGCATAAATTATCATTCATTTGATATCCCATATTTTAGTCTGGCGGCACGCAAGTTCCCATAAGCACACTTTTAGGATCGAACGTCTTGACGTTAACGATGGGACAGTGCTTTCCATCATCGTGCAAACCTTGGGTCATCGAAGCTTCTTACGCTAAAATCCTTTATGGACTCAACAAGTTTTTTTTATCTGGATACCAAATCGATATTGGATTAGAAGAAAAAGACTGCCATGTAAAATACAGAGCTGAATACACCACCACAGAATGGGTCGTCATGTAAGTTTTTCGAAATGTTCAACTTTTATGTTTTTAAATTAAGGCAGTAAAAAAAGGTAAAACTGTTCGCGGGAAACGTCGAAAAAAACAAACGAAATAACGAGCTAGAAACTCGTTAAACTGCCTTAAAGGAGAGGAATCTAATAAGAGCTATTTATAGTGTCAATTATAACCCGGCCGAAGAAATTAAAGCCATTCGTAAATTAGAAGTCTGGTTAATTTTCGAATAGTTTCGCCATTTCTTAAGCAATAAATTTTATTTTCAGGATATTCGTTTTGTTTGCGGTCTTTATAACTTCGATATGCACGACGGCGGATGTTTTCAGTCTCAACGGAAAAATAAAAAATAGAAGTAAATTTGGTTCTTTTTTATATTTTTGATATCAAATTTTTAGGGCCTTATCCCGGAGAGCAAATGGTGCTGGCGTTTTCTGCTTATTCGAACTGGAATAAATTAATTTCCACAACAAGCAACCCTGGAAGTATAACATGCATAAATGGACTTAAAGCGCTTTCTATCGCCTGGGTGATCCTCGCACACAAATATAGGTACCTCATCACGCAGCCAGTGGTCAACCTTTTGTCCATCCCGGAAGTAATTTCAATGTAAAATTTATATTTTGCACATCTTTAAATTTTAACGCATATACTTTTTTTGACGTTTTTTTTAGGAGTTGAAAAACTGGACGAAAATGTTGCTGGAAAGCGGGACTCTGGCGGTCGACACGTTCTTTATGGTATCCGGCCTTCTCAATATGTACGCCTTCTGTACGGTCAGGTCGAAAAAAAGGAGCTACACAATCGTCGATGTTTTAGTCGGATATGTCCATCGTTTTTTAAGGTAACCAAATTTTTTGTGGTTACCAAATGATTTTTTTTGTGCTAGATTGACGCCTGCGTATGCCATGATGATTGCCATTACAGCGACTTGGCTTTATAGGACGGGAAACGGTCCTGTATGGGATAGAATCGTCGGAACCGCTAGTGGTCAGTGTCAGACAGATTGGTGGTTCAACATCGTATATTTGAACAACTATATCAACCCAGATAGCTACGTGAGTTTTAAAAATTTCATAGGCACTTCAAGATAAGAAATGATCCGTTATTTTTTAAAGAAAAGAGTGATCACTTAATCTTAAAACTCCCAAAAAAAATTCTCAATATGGTTTTTGGGGAAATCAATCACGTTCAGGGAATCGTAATTTGCCCTTCCCGTATACGACTCACAAAACGGGTCTTTCGTAGAGTCTTTATAACCCGTTTCAGGGAGTCGTTCCGACTCAGTTAGTTCACAATGTTCTCACTAGAGCAAATTCATGAATCGAAACATGGTTTTTCTGATTAACTTCCAAAATACTTTCAAAAGTACGGAATCAATATCCTTCTTCGATTTTAGCCAATCAGTTGAGAAACTAGTAGATTTCCGAACCCGAAACTAAACTAGATAACAAAATAACCTTCGTAAATATAACCGTTTACTCGGAGTCGGGAAGTGAGTCGTTCACGTAGATATACGAGTCAACCGAGTCGGATCGTATACTGATTACGACTCAGCTGAGTCGGATCGTATACAGATTACGACTCAGCTGAGTCGGATCGTATACAGATTACGACTCAGCTGAGTCGGATCGTATACAGATTACGACTCAGCTGATTCCGATCGTATACAGATTACGACTCAGCTGATTCCGATCGTATAGAGATTACGACTCAGCTGAGTCCGATCGTATACAGATTACGACTCAGCTGATTCCGATCGTATAGAGATTACGACTCAGCTGAGTCCGATCGTATAGATTACGACTCAGCTGAGTCCGATCGTATAAAGATTACGACTCAGCTGAGTCCGATCGTATAAAGATTACGACTCAGCTGAGTCCGATCGTATACAGATTACGACTCAGCTGAGTCGGATCGTATAAAGATTACGACTCTAGGCTCGAGTATGACCTTGGGTGACTCGTATACGGGAAGGTCAACTCTCAATCCGTCTTTTCTCCCGATTCTCATGTTTCTGAACTCCCGACTTATGTTTCAGTGCATGATGCAGTCATGGTACTTGGCAGCAGACATGCAGCTTTTTTGGCTTTCACCACTTGTTCTGTACCCACTTTGGAGGTGGCCTTGGTTCGGCTACGTCGAAATTCTGATACTCACCGTTGCTTCCATCGCCACCCCCTTTTCCATCTCTTATTTCGAGGAAATAAAAACTCCAATTCCTTTATCAGCAGAGTAAGTTTCATTGAAGGTTGTAGCAGGAAAAAAAATTCCTTTTCAGCCCGGCTGTCCAAAGTAAAATCGAAAACGAAATGTATCTTCCGACACACACGAAAGCTGTCGCTTACGTCATCGGAATACTCACCGGATACCTTCTTTATCAAATGAAAGAAAAGAAAATGGAATTCAAAATGAACACGGTAAATTTTGTTTTTCCTTCATCATAATAACGTCCATATTTTCAGATTGTGGCTTCAATATTATGGATCCTGACGCCAATTTTAATGCTCTACTCAATATTCGGGGCGTATCAAATTTCACAACTTGATCACCCTTACAACAAAGTCGAATCTGCCATCTACATCGGTTTTTTTAGATTTTTTTGGTCTTTAGGCTTAATGTGGATTATAATGGCTTGTGTAAACGGTTATTCAGGTACGGATTTATTTTGTTTTACTCATTTTAATTTAAAATTTTAGGTCCAATCAATTCAATTTTGTCGTGGAGTCCGTTTGCTTTTATTTCTCGACTTACATACAGCATTTATTTAACACATATAGCGGTGATTTTATACGGGATAGGGAGTATGCGGCAGTCGTCATTTTACACCGATTACGGCCAGGTAAAAATTAATCAATTTTTATAAACGTTAACTTTTTTTTTAGGTTCAAACGTTTTTTGGTGATTTTTTCATCTCCATTATGTGCGCGACGGCCCTTTCGCTTTTGCTCGAATCTCCTCTGATGGTTTTTGAAAAAATTATCTTCGGAGGAGCTCGCACAGGTTTTTATTTTTTTTTTCAAAACTTTATTTTTTTGATGGTTTTTTAGGAAATCGAGCAAGATCGAGAAAAACTGATCCAGAAGAAGAACCGCCGATTCGCCCCTCTGATATAAGCGGAGGAGAAAGACTTAATTATTAATTTATATATTTTAATTATGTAAAATATAAAATGTTTTTTGTATTTTATGTGTTCAGAAAAGCTGCGTACGCCACTCAAAATACTACAAGGAATTGAGTTTTTTCTTGGCTAGAAAGAGGTTCGGAAGTGATTAAAATCCAACTTAGGAGACGACGTTGGTACACGTGGTGATCTCACGCCCTGTAAATTAGTTTCCCATGTGCACTCCGCTGGGGTGAAAAAACGAATTTTTTTTCTCTCTGTTCACGGTTGTCACTTACGATGACGTCCCCGTATATCATTTAATCAGGGTTGGGGGACATCTGGAATAAAATAAGTGCATATTAATCATTTATCAACATGAAAAATAACGAAAAAAGGGCGTATTGATCGATTCTTATGTTCATACTACCCTCCATGTCGTTTTGTTTCTTTCGCTATTGATTCTATGTATTGGTCCAATCTTCAGCAACACGGACAGCGCGGTAAAGTTGGTGCTGTTCACGACATCCCCTACGGAATTTTCCCCTTCGCCGAGTGGGGATAGCTATACGCCATCGACCTCCTCGCTTGGTAGTATATCAGCAGATGATTTGTTTTCCCGTGGCAGAAGAGGGTCGGTTAAAATGAATTGAGAATGGGTAAATAGCCATTGAAAGCCATCAGGCGATGCAGGACAGGCATATTACAGCTCTAAGGCCTATTTAAGGCCTTAACCCTTTCGAGACCGCAGGCGACTATAGTCGCCATTCGCGCTTTTCTTTTGAAGACCGCATTCGACTGTAGTTGCCCAGCGGTGCCAGCGGGAAGCCTCTCTAAAATAATACCTTCGCTTCCCGTGGCGCGAGCGACATGCAAAAACTGGCAACCTGTTGGGGAAGAAATGAACTGCGTAATGATCGCATCACTCGTCGCTTTCTGTGCCTTGCTGGGCGCTGGAAGCGGTCTGGGAGAAGTGAGGGGAAAAGTGCTGCGCCAATAGCGCGGAGAATCCGGCGTCAGGCGCGGTCTCGAAGGGAATGTTCCGCCTGGGCTGTCTGTGCGAGGACATCCACTTTTTTTGCTGTCCGCGATTTTTTCAGAAACGATGCCCAAAACCATGAACATCTGCTTCAGTTAGTTTACAAAGAGACAGATTCAAATTTAGTTCGGAAATAATTTAAGAGCGTTTGGGGGCCAATAGAGCTTTGGCGAGGTATCCCATTCGTGCGATTACATTAACCCACCTTGTAGCCCCTAGACCGACCGCCCCTTTTCGGCGAAACTCATCAAGTCTTAATACGAAAAGCACTTTGCCCTCATATACGAATTTCTCGAGTTGATAATAACCTTGAAGCATCAAGAGAAAATAGGGGAAAAGGGCGTATTAACGAGAATATTAACGCGAGAAAGGAATATCACATTAGTCACTTAATTTGAATTCCACGTGAGTCTGAGAGTTTTCATAAAAGAGAGTTTGGAAACCTTTACCCGAGGAGGGAAACTCCAAATGTTCACTAACAATTGGTATATCATACAAGTCATTAATCTCAATTATTCAGACCGGTATTCCCCACTTCGCAGCTCTGACATCCTATTTAACTTACATTGGAACCTATTCTGCATTCTGAGCTCTTGGGGTTTGAATTTCACCCTTAGCGAACTGTTTATGTTTCATCCCCCTATTCTCACCCGTAATACAACACCGCTCAATCAACTTAAAGACAGAAATCTCTTGCAAACAGCGAGTGATCTAGCTAAAAATTATCACGGGAAAAAATCGCCTCATATTTGATCTTAAGGCCCATCATACCGCCCGAGCATTTTGATTCAAAAACAAGAGATTGCAGCACTTTCGCCCCTAAAATTACTTTCCTATATTTGAGCACTAATATAGGAATCTGGAATCAGTCGAACACCGCGATTTTTTTGTAGAAAAAAGTTATTTTAAGTACAGGTTTGAAGAGCTTCCAACGAAAACTTCCTTAAAGAGAAGTAACAATATAGGAGGGTATAGTATATAGGAGGGGTAGTATAACGGAGGGGACGTAAAATGGAGGGGGAAGTATACAGGGTGTCCGGAAACACATGGCAAGCGTCTGGGAGAGCTTTAAAAAGTGGTTTTACGAAAAAAGTTAAATGTAAACCCCCCTTAATTTAAATCAAAGAATTTGATGGTGTAGTTTAAAATCCGCCTGGATATACAGGGTGTCCCAGACACAACCTAACTTCGTTATTTCAAATGAGAACCCCTATTTTTTATTTCAGATTCGTAATTTACGCAAAATTTCAAGTAGATTTGAGTACTCATATGACGATTTTGGACAACTTTTAAAAAATGTCAAAATTTAGCGTTTTTTGCGCTAAAATCCGTTAAAATTGACCTAGGAGACTCGTTTTTTTTTAATTCCACTTATTTTTTCCCGAAGAATCCAACTGTCTCAAATTTGAGCATCTTCGCATTCTGCATCACGAGATTTCGTCGCTAATGGCCTTTTTTCAAGTTTAACTCCAAATTCCATACTTCAAAAATGGAAATTAGCGATTTGTTGACGGAATTTTAATTTTTGATGCATAAACACAAAAGACGCTGTAGCTCTTTCAAAATTTGTGGTCCGAAAGAAAAATTCCTTTCAACAAGTGCTAATTTTCATTGCTGAACTAAAAATTTGGGTTCTAACTTGAAAAAAGGCCATTAGCGACGAAATCTCGTGATGCAGAATGCGAAGATGCTCAAATTTGAGACAGTTGGATTCTTCGGGAAAAAATAAGTGGAATTAAAAAAAAAACGAGTCTCCTAGGTCAATTTTAACGGATTTTAGCGCAAAAAACGCTAAATTTTGACATTTTTTAAAAGTTGTCCAAAATCGTCATATAAGTACTCAAATCTACTTGAAATTTTGCGTAGATTACGAATCTGAAATAAAAAATAGGGGTTCTCATTTGAAATAACGAAGTTAGGTTGTGTCTGGGACACCCTGTATATCAAGGCGGATTTTAAACTACACCATCAAATTCTTTGATTTAAATTAAGGGGGGTTTACATTTAACTTTTTTTCGTAAAACCACTTTTTAACGCTCTCCCAGACGCTTGCCATGTGTTTCCGGACACCCTGTATAGGAGGGGAAGTATAACAGAGGGGGAAGAAAAATAGAGGGGGAAGTATAAGGGAAAGAAAGTATAACGAAGGGACGGAAAGTATAAAGGAGGGAGAAGTATAAAGGAGGGAAGTTATTAAGGGAGGGGGAAGTTATATTTATTTTTTTTTTTTCGAAAAATTTTCTAAGTTTTTATCCTAAAATTTTCCGGGTTTTCTTTTTTTTTTTGGAAAAATTTTCAAAGTTCTTTTTTTGAAAATTTCAGTCAAGGTAGAAATAATGGGCTCTTTGGCCTAGGGATGTGACTCTCGTAATGGGTAGAAGTATGAAATTTCTCCCTACTAAAAAAAAATAATAATAAAAAAGTGGCAATTTTTTTGCACCAAAAATTCTTAAAAAATATAAGGAGTAATTGGTGAAAATTTGGTGAAAATCGGTCCAACGGTTCGGCCGCAGCGAATTTTTTAAAATTTCAAACAGACATATCTCCGCCATTTTTTCGAAATACAAAATCGGTTTATGATAATATTAAGTCGATAATATTAAATCGACCACCCCGTATCTAAATATTTTGGACCCTCGGACCCTCTTTCGTTGTGTAGCATTTTCGTACTTTCGATCCTCTGGGGTAAAGAAAGTTGGAAAATTATTTTATACAACAAAGCTCTCAATATTTTAGAAGGAAAAAGTGTCATATTTTACACAGAGAGAACTCATATTGTGACTCCGTTCTTTATGGGTTGATATTTATAATGTAAGAAGGGACTTTATTGCAGCCTTTGATCTATTTCTAGGGCAAGATTACAAGGGCTGGAAGAACGTATATTAAGAGTTGTATTAATAAATTGTACGGTCTTCCCAAGAGCTCAAGTTATATGGAAAAATATAAGGGAAAGATTGATTTCTAGAGTAAACTTCCGGGCCGGAAAAACGACTGGAATAGAAATCAATAGGCCACAGGTTCTGAATGTGAATTGGATTTGAAGAAGGTAGTTGTAATTGTTTTTGAGTTTTTATTAGATTCCCGGTATCCTTTTCCTTTCAATTTCTGTTCATCGCTATTCGGAGCAAGCGGGTCGCAATTAGATAGAAAAAGGGGTAGAGGAAAAAAGGAGCATTTTGTTGGTAAGGATGGGGGTGTCTGCAATTGGCCACGTATCGAATCAATAGGTTATCCTCGAGGGACGTTCCGCTACGATACCACGTCGCCCATACGAACTGATTGGCAAACTCTGTTTTCTCTCTTTATTAGAACGATTGAATGTTCGGGATTTTTTTTTTAATTGCCACAAGGCTACCAAGTACCACACCTGTAAAATGGCTTGATTTCGATTTAAAGGAAAATCTGTGTATTTTTTTTAACTTCATTTACTGCTTTAATTGATACGATTTTACGATTCAGAAGGCCTTCCTAAAAAATCATCCTAAATCTTTAGAAGATTCCAAAATCTAAGGCCTCCAGAATAAACAGTTATAAATCTGAGGTTTTTAAACTTTTTTTCTGCTTTTATTGATACGTTTTTACGATTCAGAAGGCCTAGGATTCTAAAAAAATCATCCTAAATCTTTAGAACATTCCAAATCTAAGGATTCCAGAATAAACAGTTATAAAAATGAGGTTTTTAAACTTTTTTTTGCTTTTTTGATACGTTTTTACGATTCAGAAGGCCTTGGATCCTAAAAAAATCATCCTAAATTTTTAGAACATTCCAAAATCTAAGGATTACAGAATAAACAGTTATAAATCTGAGGTTTTTAAACTTTTTTTATGCTTTTAATGATGCGTTTTTACGATTCAGGAGATCCTTAAAAAATCGTCCTAAATTTTTAGAACATTCCAAAATCCAAGGCCTCCTCCAATAAACTGTTATACAATCTTAGGCCACCAAATCCCTAAAACTTTGCGGAACCCAAGCCCTCTAGAATCTAAAATCATTCCAAAATTTACGGCCTCCTATATCTTTAAAACATCCCTAATCCAAGGCCTCCAGAATAGTAAAGACGCTATAGAATAAGGATTAAAAATTAACAGAATAAAAGAAACTTTTAGATAGAAAATGGCTTCCTGGATCTTAATAATATTTTTATTTGTGAATAATCCCTCAGAATTTAGTTTAATTTATTAATTATAAATTTAAACCCTTGGAGTGTTTGAGAGAAGAAAAATTAATTAATTTTCAAAGGTTCTAGCAATTAGAAAAGCGGAAGCCGGATGAGATTTCTTCCGAAATAGTTTACACGAAACGCTTTCAAAACTTCCATCCTCTGTTGAAACTCCGGGATCGAAGCTACGTAAAACCCCCTTGAAGCGTTTTCTTCATTTGAAAATTTAATTAGAGCTTTATTATGTGCCCGGAGGGGTAAGATCGATTTTGTGAAGAGAGAGTCTCTCGGCTCGTCTCTTTCTTGAACTTCATTTCCTTTTTCCGCAAAAGGGACGACGACCGTTGCGTCCGCGTCGCCTCTGAAGACCTTTAATGAAAGTGTCATTCTTGGAAGAACGTCTTTCTTGATCCAGATGCTTGAAACAAAACTCATTACAACTTTCTTAACCGAGTGACACCTCTTCCAAAAACCAACTTTATTCCCGTCCTTAATAGTTGATTATCTTCTTCCTCTTTTCAACCCTAAGAATATCCAAGAAAAAGTACTTTAATGCAAAACAATAATTTTTAAGCTTATTTATTTTCATTCAGGCGCAGAAAATCATTCCCATAAACGAAAAACATAGTTTGCATACTTTTTCGAATATGCTTTTGCCGAAGAACTCACCCTTTGGAGCGACTTACTGGCTCTTTATTTCGTTAAACAACTCTTCTAGGGCGTTTCCCACGATATGAAGTTCTATAAACAACTTTTTTGGACGTTTTACAAGGCATTATGTTCTAAAAACAACTTCTTTGAACGTTTTACAAGGCATTAAGTTCTATAAACAACTTTTTTGGACGTTTTACAAGGCATTAAGTTCTATAAACAACTTTTTTGGACGTTTTACAAGGCATTAAGTTCTATAAACAACTTTTTTGGACGTTTTACAAGGCATTAAGTTCTATAAACAGCTTTTTTTGGACGTTTTACAAGGCATTAAGTTCTATAAACAACTTTTTTGGACGTTTTACAAGGCATTAAGTTCTATAAACAGCTTTTTTTGGACGTTTTACAAGGCATTAAGTTCTATAAACAACTTTTTTGGACGTTTTACAAGGCATTATGTTCTATAAACAACTTTTTTTAACGTTTTACAAGGCATTAAGTTCTATAAACAACTTTTTTGAACGTTTTACAAGGCATTAAGTTCTATAAACAACTTTTTGGACGTTTTACAAGGCATTAAGTTCTATAAACAACTTTTTTTAACGTTTTACAAGGCATTAAGTTCTATAAACAACTTTTTTGAACGTTTTACAAGGCATTAAGTTCTATAAACAACTTTTTTGGACGTTTTACAAGGCATTAAGTTCTATAAACAACTTTTTTGAACGTTTTACAAGGCATTAAGTTCTATAAACAACTTTTTTGGACGTTTTACAAGGCATTAAGTTCTATAAACAACTTTTTTGGACGTTTTACAAGGCATTAAGTTCTATAAACAACTTTTTTGGACGTTTTACAAGGCATTAAGTTCTATAAACAACTTTTTTGAACGTTTTACAAGGCATTAAGTTCTATAAACAACTTTTTTGAACGTTTTACAAGGCATTAAGTTCTATAAACAACTTTTTTGAACGTTTTACAAGGCATTAAGTTCTATAAACAACTTTTTTGGACGTTTTACATGGCATTAAGTTCTATAAACAACTTTTTTGGACGTTTTACAAGGCATTAAGTTCTATAAACAACTTTTTTGGACGTTTTACAAGGCATTAAGTTCTATAAACAACTTTTTTGGACGTTTTACAAGGCATTATGTTCTATAAACAACTTTTTTGAACTTTTTACAAGGCATTAAGTTCTATAAACAACTTTTTGGACGTTTTACAAGGCATTAAGTTCTATAAACAACTTTTTTGGACGTTTTACAAGGCTTTAAGTTCTATAAACAACTTTTTGGACGTTTTACAAGGCATTAAGTTCTATAAACAACTTTTTTGGACGTTTTACAAGGCATTAAGTTCTATAAACAACTTTTTTTAACGTTTTACAAGGCATTAAGTTCTATAAACAACTTTTTTGAACGTTTTACAAGGCATTAAGTTCTATAAACAACTTTTTTGGACGTTTTACAAGGCATTAAGTTCTATAAACAACTTTTTTGAACGTTTTACAAGGCATTAAGTTCTATAAACAACTTTTTTGGACGTTTTACAAGGCATTAAGTTCTATAAACAACTTTTTTGGACGTTTTACAAGGCATTAAGTTCTATAAACAACTTTTTTGGACGTTTTACAAGGCATTAAGTTCTATAAACAACTTTTTTGAACGTTTTACAAGGCATTAAGTTCTATAAACAACTTTTTTGAACGTTTTACAAGGCATTAAGTTCTATAAACAACTTTTTTGAACGTTTTACAAGGCATTAAGTTCTATAAACAACTTTTTGGACGTTTTACATGGCATTAAGTTCTATAAACAACTTTTTGGACGTTTTACAAGGCATTAAGTTCTATAAACAACTTTTTTGGACGTTTTACAAGGCATTAAGTTCTATAAACAACTTTTTTGGACGTTTTACAAGGCATTATGTTCTATAAACAACTTTTTTGAACTTTTTACAAGGCATTAAGTTCTATAAACAACTTTTTGGACGTTTTACAAGGCATTAAGTTCTATAAACAACTTTTTTGGACGTTTTACAAGGCTTTAAGTTCTATAAACAACTTTTTTGGACGTTTTACAAGGCATTAAGTTCTATAAACAACTTTTTTGAACTTTTTACAAGGCATTAAGTTCTATAAACAACTTTTTTGGACGTTTTACAAGGCATTAAGTTCTATAAACAACTTTTTTGGACGTTTTACAAGGCATTAAGTTCTATAAACAACTTTTTTGGACGTTTTACAAGGCATTAAATTCTATAAACAACTTTTTTGAACGTTTTACAAGGCATTAAGTTCTATAAACAACTTTTTTGAACGTTTTACAAGGCATTAAGTTCTATAAACAACTTTTTTGAACGTTTTACAAGGCATTAAGTTCTATAAACAACTTTTTTGGACGTTTTACAAGGCATTAAGTTCTATAAACAACTTTTTTGGACGTTTTACAAGGCATTAAGTTCTATAAACAACTTTTTTGGACGTTTTACAAGGCATTAAGTTCTATAAACAACTTTTTTGAACGTTTTACAAGGCATTAAGTTCTATAAACAACTTTTTTGAACGTTTTACAAGGCATTAAGTTCTATAAACAACTTTTTTGAACGTTTTACAAGGCATTAAGTTCTATAAACAACTTTTTTGGACGTTTTACATGGCATTAAGTTCTATAAACAACTTTTTTGGACGTTTTACAAGGCATTAAGTTCTATAAACAACTTTTTTGGACGTTTTACAAGGCATTAAGTTCTATAAACAACTTTTTTGGACGTTTTACAAGGCATTATGTTCTATAAACAACTTTTTTGAACTTTTACAAGGCATTAAGTTCTATAAACAACTTTTTGGACGTTTTACAAGGCATTAAGTTCTATAAACAACTTTTTTGGACGTTTTACAAGGCTTTAAGTTCTATAAACAACTTTTTGGACGTTTTACAAGGCATTAAGTTCTATAAACAACTTTTTTGAACTTTTACAAGGCATTAAGTTCTATAAACAACTTTTTGGACGTTTTACAAGGCATTAAGTTCTATAAACAACTTTTTTGGACGTTTTACAAGGCATTAAGTTCTATAAACAACTTTTTTGGACGTTTTACAAGGCATTAAGTTCTATAAACAACTTTTTTGGACGTTTTACAAGGCATTAAGTTCTATAAACAACTTTTTTGGACGTTTTACAAGGCATTATGTTCTATAAACAACTTTTTTGAACTTTTTACAAGGCATTAAGTTCTATAAACAACTTTTTTGGACGTTTTACAAGGCATTAAGTTCTATAAACAACTTTTTTGAACTTTTACAAGGCATTAAGTTCTATAAACAACTTTTTTGGACGTTTTACAAGGCATTAAGTTCTATAAACAACTTTTTGGACGTTTTACAAGGCATTAAGTTCTATAAACAACTTTTTTGGACGTTTTACAAGGCATTAAGTTCTATAAACAACTTTTTTGGACGTTTTACAAGGCATTAAGTTCTATAAACAACTTTTTTGGACGTTTTACAAGGCATTATGTTCTATAAACAACTTTTTTGAACTTTTTACAAGGCATTAAGTTCTATAAACAACTTTTTTGGACGTTTTACAAGGCATTATGTTCTATAAACAACTTTTTTGAACTTTTTACAAGGCATTAAGTTCTATAAACAACTTTTTTGGACGTTTTACAAGGCATTATGTTCTATAAACAACTTTTTTGAACTTTTTACAAGGCATTAAGTTCTATAAACAACTTTTTTGGACGTTTTACAAGGCATTATGTTCTATAAACAACTTTTTTGAACTTTTTACAAGGCATTAAGTTCTATAAACAACTTTTTTGGACGTTTTACAAGGCATTAAGTTCTATAAACAACTTTTTTGAACTTTTTACAAGGCATTAAGTTCTATAAACAACTTTTTTGGACGTTTTACAAGGCATTAAGTTCTATAAACAACTTTTTTGGACGTTTTACAAGGCATTAAGTTCTATAAACAACTTTTTTGGACGTTTTACAAGGCATTAAGTTCTATAAACAACTTTTTTGGACGTTTTACAAGGCATTAAGTTCTATAAACAACTTTTTTGGACGTTTTACAAGGCATTATGTTCTATAAACAACTTTTTTGAACTTTTTACAAGGCATTAAGTTCTATAAACAACTTTTTTGGACGTTTTACAAGGCATTATGTTCTATAAACAACTTTTTTGAACTTTTTACAAGGCATTAAGTTCTATAAACAACTTTTTTGGACGTTTTACAAGGCATTATGTTCTATAAACAACTTTTTTGAACTTTTTACAAGGCATTAAGTTCTATAAACAACTTTTTTGGACGTTTTACAAGGCATTAAGTTCTATAAACAACTTTTTTGGACGTTTTACAAGGCATTTAGCTCAAAAAACAACCCTTTTTGGGCGTTTTTCAAGGCCTTTGGTTTGAGAAAGAACTCTTTTAGGTATTTTCCAAACTTCTGGAAACAGTAGCATGTTATTTTACAATAAAAAGAATCTTTTGTAGGTTATCGGTTTATCAGTGCTTGACCTTGGAGACTAACGGCTCATCTGAGAGGGGATGCTCATAGAAGGAAAACTGAGTCAGTCTTTTATCTACAATGGATCGCGAAACTGTGGAAACTACGATAAGAAACTTAGTGGGAAGTAATGCTTTTGGAGCGTCCGTCTTAAAGTCAGTCAAATTCATCGATGAAGGTGAGAGCGATTCCCATTTTGCGTCGACTATCGTCCCTGCGGAGGTACTCGTCGAATCCAATGGAAAAGAAGTAACTCACAAGGTGGTCCTCAAGCTTGCACTTTCCTCAGAAGTCGCTCAAGAACTATTCTCTGTAGATGACTCTTTCAAAAATGAATTAAACATGTATAAAAACCTTCTTCCATTAATTGATGCTGAAAAAGTCTTTCCGAAAATGCTTTTTGGGCAGTACGCCAAAGACGATTTTTCAAAAGACATCATCATTCTTGAAGACTTAAGTCCTCAAGGGTTCAGGCTCTCGGACGAAAAGACCTTCCTTGACTTCAACCATTTATCTTTGATCTTAAAAAAACTTGGACAATTCCACGCACTTTCCCACATCGCCAAAAGAAAAAATGAATTTTCCGAATTGTGTGGAGAATTATCAAAATCGAAATTTGAAAAAGAAAACCACCCAACGCAAACGATAGCAGCAGCAACGATGGAGAGAGCGATAAACCCAGTTTTTATCAAAACCCAAAATAAACTGCTGAAGAGTTATTGGAAAGGACCAAAAATGTGAAAAACATGATTGAAAAATTATTTGAGCCTCAGGAACCATTTTCAGTTTTATGCCACGGTGATTTTAATAGGAATAACATTTTTTTTAAATACGAACACGGTCGACCGGTGGACGTTAAATTTTTCGACCTTCAAACCGCTCGATATACGACACCGGCTTTAGATTTGGCGTTCATTCTGTATATGAATACGACGAAGGAAATGCGAAAAAACTGGGACAATTTTTTAAAAATATACTGGGAAGGATTCACTTCTGTTCATGTTCCTGAATTCACGTTTGAACAGTTCCTACGTCATTTTGCAACGAGAGCGATCTATGGATTGGTCCCTTCTTCCTTCTTTTTACCCGTCATGATGGCCGATGAGAGGGTAACCGAAGACTTCATGGAAATGAGCATGGAACAAAAAATCGATTTTCATTTGTCGACTGGAGGTGATGCTGCTACCAATGCTATTAGCGATATCGTTGAACATCTTATAGACAAAAACTACATCGAGCCCTTTCTTCGACTGTGGAAATAATCAAAATTTAATAAAATCTCAAAATGAATATCCTGTTTTATCTTTTGAAAAATCCATTGTATGATGTCTCAACTTGTTTGTTCAATGTACTTGTGTAGTTGTTTTCCGGGCCAGTTTTTATCATTGAAAGACTATTTTCATTAAAATCCGTTAAAAAAATTCTTCTTGCGGGGGAAAAAAATTCCTCTGACTTTGAAATAGCTATGGAGAGGCACAAAAAAAAAGTAATAAGATAGAAAAAATAGTTTAGTCAATACAATGAAGCGAGGGGACACTAAAAAATCAAAACAAAACATTGTAGCGCCCTCCGTTTCTTTTATCCTCCCGGCATTTTCCGCCGAATCTTTCTAAAAAGATTACGACGAAACTATTCATCGGATTTTCTTATATAATATATTTTGGAAAGAGCTCGTCAAAGCCTAAAAATGGCTGACGGTTTTTTTGGAAAAAATGTTTTAGTCGAAAAATAAAATTTATATTTTCCAAAGGAAATTTTTTTCGGAAAAACTGCTCTCAAGACTGTATAGGAATTTCAAAATAAGGAGAACGAACTTTTGTAAAAAATTTTTCGACGATTTTTAGGAGTGCCTACAACTCATCCGAAAGTATTCTCATCCGAATGTCTACTCATCCGAAAATAATAGAAATAGAAAAAATATAAACAGACAACTCATCCGAAAGTATTCTCATCCGAAAAAGGGGCGTGGCCGTTTCGGATGAGTAGACATTCGGACGAGAATACTTTCGGATGAGTTGTCTGTTTATATTTTTTTTTAAATATTATACTTTAATAAAATAGAAAACAGTGAATATAACTCATCCGAAAGTATTCTCATCCGAATGTCAACTCATCCGAAAACTAACGTACAAAAATTGCTGCGTCGTAGAAATGAGGCAGCGTTCCACCCAGCAAGTTTGAAACTCCTTTTTGGGCGTACCGAGCTCATTATCCATCCCAGGGCAGCCTACAGGGTGAGCAAATCCTCGCGAGAGAAAAAAAATCAACCCCCTTGTGTCATAAAACGAGCTGATCCTCGCGAGAAAAAAAATTAACCCCCTTTTGTCATAAAACGAGCACATCCTCGCGAGAGGAAAAAATCAACCCCCTTGTGTCATAAAACGAGCTGATCCTCGCGAGAAAAAAAAAATTAACCCCCTTTTGTCATAAAACGAGCACATCCTCGCGAGAGGAAAAAAAATTAACCCCCTTGTGTCACAAAACGAGTGATCCTCGCAAAATAAACAAACATCCGACCGTGACTTGCGGGGGTCGAACGCTGCCTCATTTCTACGACGCAGCAATTTTTGTACGTTAGTTTTCGGATGAGTTGACATTCGGATGAGAATACTTTCGGATGAGTTGTATTCACTGTTTTCTATTTTATTAAAGTATAATATTTTAAAAAAATATAAACAGACAACTCATCCGAAAGTATTCTCGTCCGAATGTCTACTCATCCGAAACGGCCACGCCCCTTTTTCGGATGAGAATACTTTCGGATGAGTTGTCTGTTTATATTTTTTCTATTTCTATTATTTTTCGGATGAGTAGACATTCGGACGAGAATACTTTCGGATGAGTTGTGTGCCCCCGATTTTTAGTCGACCAAAGATCTTTTACTTTTTGATCACTAAAAATTTATTTAAAAATTAAAAACTTAAATTGTAAAGGAAATTTTATAATAATTCATATTTGGGACATTTTTTTCTTGACTAAACTTTATGTAATTTTTTGTTTCTTTATCTGAGAGAAGAGAAAAGTTTGGAGTGACAATCTTTCTTTGTGTTTGAGCCATAAGGGTAAGGATAATTCTTTTAAAGGGGAGGCTAAAAAAAAAATTTTTTTCTTCTTCTCCAGCCTAGGGGTTAGTTGATAAACAGGTTTTATGGCGAAGTGAAAAATAATGTTTCCCCTCGAGGGAAAAAGGGCCGGGAAGGCGAAGATGAGAGGGAATGAGGGAAGAGAGCGACAGTTGTTCTTGGGGAGTTTTCCTGCGAAAAGTTTTGAGGAGTGAGCGAGAGAGATACATGATCCAATAAGCGACTCTCTGACGCGTACATAATTCGAGAGAAATTAGCGACTGCCCTAAACAGAAAATGCCATCAAGCTATTCATTATTTTAACCCCCCCCCCCCGTCCTCTTTTTCGCCCTAACCTTAACTCGGGAGTTTCGTGATTTCATAAAACCCGACCCTAATTAACTTAATTCCTTCTTTAAAATTAAGAACGCACGCTACTGCAGTTTTAGGCTTAAGAACCTTAAAAACTTTCAAAGACTTTTTAACTTTTCTGCGTGATTCTGGTGATCATACACCCTTTTATCCTACCATCAGGTTGGCAAATACCAAATTCTCCGACTTTTAGGGCAGGACACCCTTTTCTCAGACTTACAGGGCAGAACACCCATTTCTCAGACCTTCAGAGAAGGAAACACCTTTTGCTACTACTTTCAGGGCAGGAAACACCCTTCTCTCAGACTTCAAAGGCAGGAAACACCCTTTTCTCAGACATTCAGAGCAAGAAACACCTTTTTCTCAGACGTTCAGGGCAGGAAACACCCTTTTCTAAGAATTCAAAGGCAGGAAACACCCCTTTCTCAGACTTTCAGGGTAAAATACACTCATTACTCATACTTTCAGGGCAGGAAACACCTTCTTCTCAGACGTTCAGGGCAGGAAACACCCTTTTCTCAGACTTTTCGAGCAGGAAACACCTTATACTACGTCTTTCAGGGCAGGGCACCCTTTTCTCAGACTTTCAGAGCAGGAAACACTTTTTCTTTGATGCTCAGGGCAGGAAACGCCCTTTTCTCAGACTTTCAGGGCAGATCACCCATTTCTCAGACCTTCAGAGCAGGAAACACCTTTTGCTACGACTTTCAGGGCAGGAAATACCCTTCTCTCAGACTTCAAAGGCAGGAAACACCCCTTTCTCAGACGTTCAGGGTAAAAAACACTTATTACTCATACTTTCAGGGCAGGAAACACCCTTTTCTCAGACTTTCAGGGCAGGAACACCGTTTTCTCCGACATTCAGAGAAGGAAACACCTTTTTCTCCGACTCTCAAGCCCGCAAAAACAATATTCTCCAACCTTCAGGACAGCAAATACCCTTTTCTCAGACTCTCAAGGACGTTAAAGACCTTTTTTCGGCGACCTTGAATATTAGGGAGAAGAGCAAGAAAGCCCCGTGTGGGAATCGAACCCACGAAGTGCGGAGCTCCTAACATGGGACCACAGAGAATACTTATAGACAGCAACTTTTATTTTAAAAGGGGCCAAAATATGAAATTATTTTTTATAATTCCGATGAGTCAGATTCCCCCAGTGTTTTTATTCGATTGAATGCTTTTATTTTAACGCCTACGTTGAAGTTTCGTACGATGGCGAGTAAAGAGGCAATAAGGAATTTCGTTTAATTACACGCTTCGAACCAGGGAGGACCCTGCGCCTGTTTTCCGCTCGGGCAAGCGTTAAAACCATTTCGAAAGCTTTTGAGATGAAGAATGTTAGTGACATTTCATTACGTTTAGATCGGGGGGTCTCCAAGTTGGCCGGGGGAACGAGTTAACAATCCGAAATTATGATTAATTTATTAATAATTACCTACATCAAAAGTCACCTCCGTTCTAATTAGATGTATCGTAGTTGGGAATTCAAGGGAGGGCATTTCCAGTTGGGGTGTTATTCGAGACGACGGGAAGAACCTCCCCGGAGGCTTTTAGCCAACTACCGATGTAACTCGAGATCTTTACGCTTTTCACACGGAAACACTCGTATCTCTTACTCATGAAAGTCAAGAGCTACTGACCAACCAAGATCGATCATTTTAAAAAGAATCCACGCAGTCTATCCTCAATGTGACGGCAAGATAGAAACGAATCCATCCATTCACAGTAGTACGATAATCTCTGACCATCTCTGCTCTTTATTACCCAAAACGCTTTCATTATAGGGCAGGAAACGCCCTTTTCTCCGATTTTCGAGGCAGGGCACTCCCTTCTCTCTGACTTCCAAGGCAGGAACCACCCTTCTCAGACTTCCATGGCAGGAAACACCCTTATCTCAGACTTCCAGGCCTGGAAACTCCCCTTTCTCAGACTTTCAGGGTAAAAAACGCTCATTTCTCATACTTTTAGGGCAGGAAACACCCTTTCCTCGGACTTACAGAGCAGGAAACACCTTTGTCTTAGACGTTCAGGGAAGGAAACGCCCTTTTCTCCGACTTTCAGGGCAGGGCACACCCTTCTCTCTGACTTCCAAGGCAGGAACCACCTTCTCAGACTTCCATGGTCGGAAACTCCCCTTTCTCAGACTTTCAGGGTAAAAAACGCTCATTTCTCATACTTTCAGGGCAGGAAACACCCTTTCCTCAGACTTACAGAGCAGGAAACACCTTTGTCTTAGACGTTCAGGGAAGGAAACGCCCTTTTCTCCGACTTTCAGGGCAGGGCACACCCTTCTCTCTGACTTCCAAGGCAGGAACCACCCTTCTCAGACTTCCATGGTCGGAAACACCCTTTTCTCAGACTTCCAGGGCTGGAAACTCCCCATTCTCAGACTTTCAGGGTAAAAAAACGCTCATTTCTCATACTTTCAGGGCAGGAAACACCCTTTCCTCAGACTTACAGAGCAGGAAACGCCCTTTTCTCCGACTTTCAGGGCAGGGCACACCCTTCTCTCTGACTTCCAAGGCAGGAACCACCCTTCTCAGACTTCCATGGCAGGAAACACCCTTTTCTCAGAAAATGGCACTTTTAGGTCCTTTTCTCTCGGTTAAAATGGCACACTTATTCTGTCTCCTTTATATTATTAAAAATGCAATTTTTAAACATGGCGGATCCTCAGGGCAGTCAACACAGTGATAAAAAGCTTTAGAGACTTCGAGGTTTTTAGATCCCCAGTGCTGCCAACTCCATTTTGCTGTTCTTCTACTGTTTTTCGGCCATCAGTGTTAACAACACAACATTTTAAGCCTGTTCATCGTTCGCAATCAACAAGTTTTTAAAGTTTTTTTTAAAAATCTGTAATTAAACGTTCTATAAGACGTTAATAAGAAATTCGTCAAAAAATGTTTATTCCTATAAAAGTTTAAAGAAGAAATAATTATTTAAAGAATAAATACTTAAAAGATTAAAGACAAAGCCTTCCATAAAATTGTTATTGTTTAATCTTCTCAAATTACATTCCGAAAACAAAGAGGGATTTTTTTTTTAAGGTTTAAAATAACGAAGGGGAAACCTCTTCCCCTTCTCTCACTCACCAACGATCCAGTTTAAAGGAAACATGTGCTGTAATAACCTTTGAAACATAACTCTCTTTGTGTATAATGAGGTGTGGGATGAAGTTCCTGAAGGAGGGGAGAGAAAGAAGAGAGAAAAAAAGGAAGTCAAATATAATGCGATAAGAAATTACATTAAAGAAAAGTCTCAAAACAAGGAGCTTAAATAAAGTCCCTTTTCACCCAGGCAATTAAAATAAGTTGAACAAACTGCTTCTTAAACAAATAATTTTTAAGCATCTTTTAATAATATGTCGAGCAGACTTTTATAAGTTCTCTTTTCAAGAATGAAGAAAAAAGAGCGTGTAAATTAGAAAACGGTATTTCTTTTGAACAAAAGGAACGTCTACAAATGGATTGTTATAAATGTGCCGTCTGTAAGTTTAGAAAAATAATCACTAAACCCATTAAAGCGTAGGTGACAAATAGTTCCGCCACTTAGGCGACATAACGAAGGGCTCAATTAAGGTACGGGTGGCAAAAGAAAAGGGGGTGTAAATAACGCGGAACCCTTTGACGCCTCGGAGGTATCTGGCTCCACTCCCACAGTCGTTCCCACTCCCCGGCGGGACTCGATCTAATCTTAGACGATTTCTTTTGTCTATAGAAAAAACAATCAATCAGCTTTAAAGAAATCCTGGAAATCTTAGCTATTATGAAAGTCTATTGGGTACATAAGAGTTACTATACCAGTAGTTTACTATACCAGAACAACGCGAATGCTCGATCTTCCTTTTGTTTTTAGTTCCCGCGTTTTTTCAAAATTATTTTTGAGATTTGACAAAATACAAACTAGTTTGATATCACGAAGGGGTTAATTTTTTTCCTCTCGCAAGGAGAGCTCGATTGATTTTCCTCTCCACACCAGCTTGCTTCGCATCTGGTATAGTAAACTCACATGTACCAATCATTATTTATAAGCGTCCAAAAGGAAAATTGGTCAAACTGGTCAAGTAGTTTCGGAAAATATTATGGCCGACGTTTTATACGCTTCCTGTAGCTGTCACGATCGGAATAACTTCTTCGCAGACAATTCGTAATTTAAAAGAAGCCCCTTCGGCCCCTGCTAATCAAGAAAGGGGAACTACATGGATAGGTTTTAACCCCCCGTTCCCTCCTATCCTATGTTTTAGCCTCGACTCTCCTGCTTGATTAGAGCCTCCTGGACTTTATCACAAGGCCCTCACTCACTTGAAATCCCTTGGTCGGCAACTGATCCTGGATTCGGTCCTCTCATACATATTCCCCCTCACCCTTTCCCTATTGTAGAAACCTCACATTTTACCAACTAATTCAGGTCCCCTTTACCTTATTTAATTACATTACATGTACCCTATGCGTATGACATTTCGGAAGACAGTAGCGCCCTCTCCAGCCCCTGCTACTCAATTCCGTTCTTAAGATCTTCAAAATAAATAAAAAGTTTCAATTAATATTAGATTTATTAAATTTTAAACAAATTAGGAAGAAGAAAAGTGTAAAAAAAAGTCAAGCCTCCAGTGGGATAAGAACCTACGACCTTTGGGGGTTCTAAGCTACGGTTATTGATAGAAACTATCTTATCTCACTTTTACTCTTCTATCTCTTTTCTCCTTATTTTCACTGTAATGCAACGCAGGAAAACAGGTTAATTGAGGTAGCCTGTATACGAGGCAATAATGGTGACGTCATAGGAAAGGTTATGTTTACCTATCGATTCTAAACAATCGAAATGACGCTTAACACTAATCTTTTTACCCCTTTTTTAATACTGAATACCAATTAAGATTTTTAAAATTTAAAGTTTGCTTCCTAAAGATATATTTGATAAGTTTTAAGTTGTATCATTGATTTGAATTTTTAGTAATTTTCAAAAAATTGACAAAATTAACAAATTTCGTAATCTAAACTCAAAAACGTGAATAGAGCTAAATATTTAAAGAAATGTGTTCTCGCGTATGTTTTTCGTTTCGAATCAAGCTGCGAGGATAACCTAAATTACCTTCGCTCTGACGTCACACTATAACCTGGATTCAATCTCAATGCCCCCTTTAACCATGCAAACTACATTACCTATACGGTTGGTAGGTTATGTATGTAGGTAGGTTATTACCTAATCTTCAAAACTATAAGGTTATGTTTACCTATCGATTTTAAACAATCGAAAAGCTAATGACGCTTAACACTAAACGTTCCTTTTTTACCCCTTTTTTAATACTGAATACCAAATTAAGGTTTTTAAAATTTAAATTTTGCTTCCTAAAATATATTTGATAAGTTTTAAGTTGTATCGTTGATTTGAATTTTAGTAATTTTCAAAAAATTGACAAAATTAACAAATATTTCGTAATCTAAACTCAAAAAACGTGAATTCTAGAGCTAAATATTTAAAGAAATGGTTCTCGCGTATGTTTTTCGTTTCGAATCAAGCTGCGAGGATAACCTAAATTACCTTCTCTCTGACGTCACTATAACCTGGATTCAATCTCAATGCCCCCTTTAACCATGCAAACTACATTACGCACAATTTGTAGTATACAATATTATTTTAAAATAACAGAATTGTCGAATGGTTTAAAAATTAACATTTTAAATTAGTAATTTTCTTTATCGGCTTCCAATTTCGGCTATCTTAAGAAGGTTCGCTGATTATGGCGATTGGTATATTTCTGTTCCTCGCATAAAAGAAATTATCTGAAAAATAGAGACAGTAAATGATTTCCTTTTAGCGAAAAGATTTACCTTCCCTGGCGCGGTCAAGGTTAGCATCCCATCCGGCGACAAAGTCGGTACTAAATCTTCAGCGAGAATGTTTTTGGGAAGAGGAAACTTCCTCCTGAAATGTCTCATGACGAAGCCATGTTCGTCTTTTCGTTCTTCGTGCTTCCCTTCGATGACAACGTAGCCTTCAGAAGCCCTCACTTGTAAATCATTATAGTTAAAATTCTGTACATCCAATGAAATCCTGAAATCTCCAAGGTTATCATAACCTCTGTACGGCCTTGAGTATCCATAGCTGGGACTCAGGTGCCAAAAACGATCGGAAATATCAGTTAAATCGAGCCTCGGATCCAAAATATCTTTTATCAATTTGTCGTATCTTTGTCGCCTATCGTTCTATACAGAGACATCCTAACCAAAAATTTTATAAATCATTTTTTTAAAACTGAAAATTCTTACCTTTCAAAAACGACTATTTAGGGAATAGATCTTGACCACTCGCTAGCTTCTAAGAGACTAAAAATATTAGACTTGGATCTCATAGTAATAACGAGTATCCCAAAAAAAAATTTAGGAAATAACCTTACGATATTAATAATGTTTAATGCTTTCAACAAAATATAGAAAATGAAAAACTCATTTTTTTTAATGAATTACACGTTGATTTCCGTCGTTTTTTTATTTTTGAACTAAATTTGTCGTTTGGAATGACTCATTGAAGTAAAAGTGGCAACAAAACGAACCGTGAACTTGATTCAAAGTCGATTTTTTTTGGAAAGGTGCCTGAGTCTAAATTGAGATTCAAGAGGTGAAAAAAAAAATTACAAAATTGGATCAAGGTTTTTTAAAAAAAAAAATTATGGTTCATTTAGTTGGTTAATTTTAGACGGGCTTTGAAGATGATAATGACGACGGGGTTAAAAGTAGAAAGAATGAAGAGACTGGAGAATTTTGAACCCGATGATTCAATGTCTTTCACTGTGGAAAGTACTGGTTTGAAGAGCTTCCAACGAAAACTTCCTTAAAGAGAAGTAACACTATAGGAGGGGAAGTATTACAGAGAGGAAGTACAACGGAGGGGGGAGTTTTTTTCCGAAAATTTTCCGGGTTTTTTTTCCGAAAAAATTTCTAAGTTTTTTTGGAAAATTTTTCTAAGTTTTTTTTCCTAAAATTTTCCAGGTTTTTTTTAAATTGTCGTAAGTTCTTTTTTTCGAAAATTTGTCAAAGTGTCAAGGTATAAATTATGGGCTCTTTGGCCTATGGATATGCCTCTCGTAATGGGTAGAAGTATGAAATTTTTCCCTACTAAAAAAATAATATTAAAAAAATTGGCAAATTTTTTTTCACCAAAAATTCCTAAAAAATATAAGGAGTAATTGGTGAAAATTTGGTAAAAATCGGACGAACGGTTCAGCCGCAGCGAATTTTTTAAAATTTCAAACATACATATCTCCGCCATTTTTTCGAAATTCAAAAATCGCCCTCGTTACATTCTTCTTCACCGGCTAAAGAAAGTGTGAAAATTTAGTGAAAATTAAACTGTGGCCGTAAATTATGGCGATTATGGCGAAACGACAAAATCCTCAAAACTTGACAGTTCACCATAATGCAATTCAACATAAAGCATCTCACCATAAGCTTGGCGAAAGTAGGCTTAAGCGAAAGTCGGCTTGCTCTTTCGCTGTCCCTAGTTTATGGTGATGTATTACGCCCAAACGACAGAAACAGTTTTATGGCGAAACAACAAGTTTAAAGAGAGGCTTTCATGGTGAGAAGCGATTTAGTGACTTTTTTTATGTCGACTTGCATTTATTAAAAAAGTCGTCTATGCCGAAACGCTTCATGTTGAAATGCATTATGTTCATTTTTGAACTTTTGAGAGCTATACGTACAATTATGCCGGTGAACTACAGATTTATGTTCAACCGCTTGAGGTGACGCATTTCATGTTGAATGTTCTCCCAATTTATACAGCAATGGACAAATTCTTTAGAATTGACGATTTTAAAAGACCCTCCTGCATTATAATTCAAAAATTTCCCCCGGACGATTAACCCGAACATGGTGCATCACAAATTTCGGCTAATCCCCCCGGTTACTAAAGGCGTGACGGGGATCCAAAGGATTTTTTTTCCTCGTTTTTTTTTTTTTACCCTGAAATGGAGCCATTATTTCAGAGCGACCGACGGGGTTAAGTCATGACGAATTAAACGCCCGGATAGGGACCTCGGATTTGATTTTCCGGAGTGTTAGTTTTGATATCCGACCCACATAATAATAATAAAGGAGATTTCCTTTCAAACTCGCCTCGCCTCCGTCAAGTTTTAATCAACTCCGGAATCCTTTAATACATCCTTTTAAATTAAATTGTAATTTGAATCCCCTTCTTTTGACAAATCTTAAATTTTCTCTCTTTCGTATAATGCATTTTGAATTTAGTAAATTTTTCAAAAGTCGAAGCCGATCGAGCGATTGAAATTTTTATTGAAAAGGTAAAGGTGGACTGAAAGCAGATCCGTGTTAATTTCCCCTCGAGGGCTTCAGCTCAATTGTTACCCTCCGAGGACACTACTAGGAAAGTACATTTGAGTCAACCCTTTCCCTAACCGCTTAGCCCTCCGATGTAGGACTTTTTTTTAAAACTTCTTCCTTTTCGATTTTTCAACAAACGACAGATTCAAGGGATCTCAATGGCTATTATTAAGTTGAATTTTTGACCCTTTTTCGGTTATTAAATTAAAGAGGGAGAGAAAATGAAGGGGAGGACCCTCACCAAAAGATTCCGCGATGTTTGAAGTTTTTTTTTTCTCGTTAAAAATCTTAATTCTATTAAAAACAAGAGAAGGGGCCTTTTGATTGTTTCTCAAATATATTTCTAGAAGAGATAAAGAAGGAAAAAACTATTTTATTAGATAGACCTTAAAACTGTTTTTTCCGGCCGTAAGAATGAATAAAACACCCAAAAGTTTGGACAAAAAAATAGTGACGGGAAATTCGTCAAAGAAGGCAATTTATCCATTTTTCGACCCGATAAATCGAGATGGTAAATAAGTGTAAGTCTTCGCCCAGCCAGGGCACACTCAACGGGCGTGAACACAAATTCCTGGAAGATTAAGCCGTGAAAAACGCCCAAAAATCAGATTCTAGCCAAAACAAATGAGAAAACGCCTACAAAAGGGTGTTTCTAGACAAAAAAAAACGTAAAAAACAACAACTACTGGTTTGAAGAGCTTCGAACGAAAACTTCCTTAAAGAGAAGTAACAATATAGGAGGGGAAGTATAACGGAGGGGACGTACAACGGAGGGGGAAGTATAAGGGAACGAAAGTATAACGAAGGGGGAAGTATGAAGGAGGGAAAGTATAACGGAGGGGGAATTTTTTTTTTTTTTTTCGAAAAATTTTCCGAGTTTTCTTTTTTTTTAGAAATATTTTCGATTTTTTTTTTGTCAAAAAATTTTCTAAGTTTTTTGAAAAATTTTCCGGGTTTTCTTTTTTAAATTTGCACTTTTTGAAAAAATTTTTTAGTTCTATTTTTTGATAATTTTTTAAGTGTCAAGGTAGAAATAATGGGCTCTTTGGCCTAGGGATGTGCCTCTCGTAATGGGTAGAAGTATGAAATTTCTCCCTACTAAAAAATAATATTGTAATTAAAAAGTGGCAATTTTTTTACACCAAAAATTCTTAAAAATAAGGAGTAATTGGTGAAAATTTGGTGAAAATCGGATTAACGGTTCAGCCGCAGCGAATTTTTTAAAATTTCAAACAGACATATCTCCGCCATTTTTTGAAATTCAAAAATCGCCCTCGTTACATTCTCGTTCTCCGACTAATGAAGATTTTGTGAAAATTTGGTGAAAATCGGATGAAAACTGTGGCCGTAAAGTGTTCCGGAAAAATGCTACGGACGGCCGGCACCACAGGCAAAGTTGAGATCGGTAAAGATCAATATTCAATTTGATACTCCGGGGTCTGGAAGACCCTTCCCAAAAAACCCGACGTCGAGGGTATCACAATAACTTCTTTTAGGAAGTTGGAAAAGAGGCCCTTCTTGTCTACGGGAGGGTCGAAGATAAAATGATGCTCGTGCCAAACGTTTTGAAGGAGAGAGAAAAAAAAAGGTTGAGTAAATTTTATAACCTATTTTTTATTTTCATCGTTCAGAAGTGTTTCTTTATTTGATTCATTTGCGTCGTTCCCATCTTTCGATTGTCCACATCTTCGTCATAGATTTTAAGGGATCCTACTTTAAAGAGTACACCAACATCCATTATTGTAGCCATCGCAAGAAAGCCTGTAGAAAAAGAAGATTAAAGGAAAAGAGATTGCTTTCATTTACCTGATGCAGTGAAGTTGAGAAGATATCTTAAAACTTGTCCATGGTAAAGCCAGCAGTTTCCTGTTTTTCCACACGTCTCTCCCCAAACCAAACATGAAGAATCTAAAATTAGTTTTAAAACTTTTTCTTTTAAATGGATGAAAGTACCTAAAAGCATTCCATAAACAATAGGAGCTGGAATGAAAGCTAGAGCGCAGACGACGACTTCTGCTAATGCCATTGATATCGATTTATCTTCCGGTGCGACCGATCTAAAAAAACTTAAAATTATAGAGAGAAAAAATTGGACAAACCTCAATTGAATGATCATATTTCCAGCTCTTCCGGTTGCTGATAAAAATTTCATGAAGCAAAGTAAGAATAGGAAGATGAAAAAATGGTTAGCGCAGTCGACTGGACATGCGCCTGGTGTTGCCATTCCTGTGTCGATGCAGGAGCAGTTAATGTAGGTTTTGGTTCCGTTGATTAAGCTCATTTCAGAGCATCCTGCGTGACAAGGAGAGTAGTAAGTGGTTAGAAGGTCTGAAGAACAGACTGGAGAATACGAGAGTCTTCCGGTGCATCCACAACCAGCATTACAGTCATCAATCAGATTCCATCTATCAAAATCTATAAGTTTTTTTTGTTCGTAGAATCAACTTACTTTCCATCAGGCAAAGAAGAGCCAGCCAAATCGTCTTTGTAGCAGCCCAAAAATGCGAAGGCGGCATGACCGATGATGTCGATGGTTTCTGTAAAGACATTCCAGGCAGCGAGATAACGAGGTCGTGGCTTAAACTTTGAGACGATCGCTCCCGAAGTCATAACTAGCGCGGTACACCGACCGTTCGACCGTCTCGCATCGATTAAAAAGCCGTCTGTCTGAATTGCGTCTCGATGTATTTCGGCAAAAAAAAATATCCATCATCCCGAAAATGTAAAATGTTGAACTTGTCGTATTCAGCATGAGGATTGGGTTTTTAATCAGACGAATCAATGTTGCTTTAAAATCTGCAAAACAAACCATTTGAAGTCCCTGGAAAGGAACAACTGCAGCAGAATTCTAGGAGGGGTAGTAAGCTTAGTTTTCTTCGTCTTTTCGCCGAGAAAGCCACCTTTTTTGGTGTGTTTCTCTCGCTTTTGGCCAATAAACCCAAATAAGGAAGGAATGACCTCTGCTGGTCATTCAGCAGTAGCAGAATTAGGATGAGTGAAAGCGTCAAAAAGCAAGTGAGGCAACTGTGGTAGGTACTAGCAAATCTTAATCATGAATATGATTAAGATTTTAATCATAGGAATATTTTTCTGTGATTAAGAATAAGATTAAATCTTAATCACAGAGTGATTAAGAATAAAATCTTAATCACAGAGATGATTAAGAATAAAATCTTAATCACAGAGATGATTAAGAATAAAATCTTAATCACAGATGATTAAAATAAATCTTAATCACAGGAAATCTGTGATTAAACTCTTAATCACAGGAAATCTATGATTAAACTCTTAAGGAAATCACACAGGAAGTCTGTGAATCTTAATCACAGGAATCTGTGATTAAACTCTTATACAGGAAATCTGTGATTAATCATGAATTTGGATTAATTAAGGAAAATATTATTGGAATTTGGGATTAATTAAGGAAAATAATGATTAATCATTGGGATTTGGGATTAATTAAGGAAAATAATGATTAATCATTGGGATTTGGGATTAATTAAGGAAAAATGATTAATCATTGGAATTTGGGATTAATTAAGGAAAATAATGATTAATCATTGGAATTGGGATTAATTAAGGAAAATAATGATTAATCATTGGAATTTGGGATTAATTAAGGAAAATAATGATTAATCATTGGAATTTGGATTAATTAAGGAAATAATGATTAATCATTGGAATTTGGGATTAATTAAGGAAAATAATGATTAATCATTGGAATTGGGATTAATTAAGGAAAATAATGATTAATCATTGGAATTGGGATTAATTAAGGAAAATAACGATTGATCATTGGAATTTGGGATTAATTAAGGAAAATAATGATTCATTGGAATTTGGGATTAATTAAGGAAAATAATATTATCATTGGAATTTGGGATTAATTAAGGAAAATAATGATTAATCATTGGAATTTGGGATTAATTAAGGAAATAATGATTAATCATTGGAATTTGGGATTAATTAAGGAAAATAATGATTAATCATTGGAATTGGGATTAATTAAGGAAAATAATGATTAATCATTGGAATTTGGGATTAATTAAGGAAAATGATTAATCATTGGAATTTGGGATTAATTAAGGAAAAATGATTAATCATTGGAATTTGGGATTAATTAAGGAAAATAATGATTAATCATTGGAATTTGGGATTAATTAAGGAAAATAATGATTAATCATTGGAATTTGGGATTAATTAAGGAAAATAATGATTAATCATTGGAATTTGGGATTAATTAAGGAAAATAATGATTTATCATTGGAATTTGGATTAATTAAGGAAAATATGATTTATCATTGGAATTTGGGATTAATTAAGGAAAATAATGATTAATCATTGGAACTTGGGATTTAAGGAAAATAATGAATCATTGGAATTTGGGATTAATTAAGGTAATAATGATTTATCATTGGAATTTGGATTAATTAAGGAAAATAATGATTATCATTGGAATTTGGGATTAATTAAGGAAAATAATGATTAATCATTGGAATTTGGGATTAATTAAGGAAAATGATGATTAATCATTGGAATTTGGGATTAATTAAGGAAAAACTTCCTGTGATTAATCACAGATTTCCTGTGATTAAGAATTTAATCATAGATTTCCTGTGATTAAGAGTTTAATCATAGATTTCCTGTGATTAAGATTTTTATTCTTAATCTGTGATTAAGATTTTTCTTAATCATCTCTGTGATTAAGATTTTAATCTTTTCTTAATCACAGAAAAATATTCCTATGATTAAAATCTTAATCATATTCATGATTAAGATTTTGCCCATCTCTGGGAACGGGCTGGAAACCCAAAGGTCATAGGTTCAAAACCAACAGAGGGGCCAAACTTTTTTCCACTCTTTTTCCATTTAAGTCCAGCATTCGACCAAAAATAAACATCTACAAAAAAGTTACTTTTTTTATAAAAAAATCAATTTTTAATTTTAAGGCCATGAATAAGTAGAACATAAGGGAAGCACCTTGACAACTTCATTTCCTCATAAATCCAATTCAAGCTTCATTGGTTTAAAATTAATTAAGGCTCCATGAAGTCTAATAAATGACAATGTAAATTTGATCTAGGATGATTGAATAATAAGAGAAAAGATTTAAAATTAGAACAATGTCCATTTAAGCTGGTTACAACATGTTTTCAAAGATCCTTAGAGCCCCCTCTCTTAAAGGGCTAACAGTTTTACTTCAATAAATTATGTTGGAGAAAGGCGATGACCCTAAACATTGGTCAACCTTGTTAGAAAACTAGACAGTCTATAAATAGAACTATCAAAATAGGAAGTCGAGGACTTTTCCGTTTACACAACTTCAACGCTACTTTTAATTCGAATAAATAAACCAAGAAAGAAAAACAAAAAAGGAGATAAGGAAAAAAAACAATTCATTATCGAAGAACAAAAAATAAACTTTTGACACCTTTTTTAAAAAGATTAATAATTATTTACCATGTAAGTACGTCTTGGATGCAATGACCCATCTTGAAAACTAGTTTTCCTTTTCCTTAGGAGCCCAGTCTACATTTCATATGGCAACTCTGAAATAAAAGAAATAAATTAAAACTTTAATTAAGACCACAAATAATACTTTGTAGGTGTTAAATCTATGAAAGAGAAACTCCACTTTTTAACGATTGATATGAATTCCCTGAAAAACCCCATTTTATAGGATTTTTGGAAGTTTTTTTTCTGACAGATAATCACCATTTTAGGGGAATTCTCGGGAGTTTTCCTCGGCTTATAGACAAAGAAACACAATTTTTACCGCATGTTGGGGCTTTTACTCAGTTTTTTGACAGATAAATCCCATTTTTGTATGATTTTTAGGATTTCCCCAGTTTTTGGGCAGGAAAACCTACTTTTTTGGATTCTGGAAAAACTTTGTGAGTTTTTTTGACAGAGAATCCCATTATTGAAGAATTCTAGGGAGTTTTCCTCGGCTTTCGGACAAAGAAACACAATTTTACAGGATGTTGGGGCTTTTACTCAGTTTTTTGACAGATAAATCCCATTTTTGTATGAATTTTAGGACTTCCCCCAGTTTTTGGGCAGGAAAACTTACTTTTTCTGGATTCTGGAAAATCTTTGTGAGTTTTTTGACAGAGAATCCCCATTATTGAAGAATTCTAGGGAGTTTTCCTCGGCTTTCAGACAAAGAAACACAATTTTTACAGGATGTTGGGGCTTTCACTCAGTTTTTTGACAGACAAATACCATTTATATAAAATTTTAGGATTTCCCAGTTTTCGAGCAGGAAAACCTTATTTTTACAGGATTTTTGGAAATTTTCCTGGGTTTTCTGACAGAGAATACTTATTTTTTAAGAATTCTCCGGAGTTTTCCTGGGCTTTTAGACAAAGAAACGTAATTTTTACAGGATGTTGGGGCTTTCACTCAGTTTTTGAAAGACAAATCCATTCCTACAAAATATTAGGATTTCCCCAATTTTCGGGCAGGAAAACCTTATTTTTGCTGGATTCTGATAAATCTTTGTGGGTTTTTTGACGGAGAATCCCCAGTTTTGCGGAATTCTCAGGGGTTTTCTCAGGCTTGTAAACAAAGAAACACGTTTTTCACAGAATTTTGGCCCATTTGGATTTGGCAGTTTTCCTTGAAAATTTTGCCACCATGATGCAATTTGGGCAAATTATGGCATAATAATACTAAATTTTAGAATGGCCCTTCATTCATTGTTGCCTCCCTAGTAATCTTCTAGAAACTGATTGACCAGCTGAGCACAATGGATTTGACTGATCCCCCCTAGATTCCGCAGCATCCATCTATCGTCATAGCAGCCGATAGACCAGATGTTTGCAATCGATTTTACAGTCTCCATGTTAGGTTCCCCAGTATTCTTCTGGAAGCAATAGATCAGCTGAGTGCATTGGATTTGACTGATTCCGTAGCATTTATCAATCGCCATAGTTAGCAGATTACAGAATAAGTACTCCAAATTTTAATGAATTTTGGCACAACCTTTACCCAAATTCTATAACCTAATTGTGCACTGAGAAATTTTGAAATGCTTTAATTTGAGGCCATAGAATAACTAAAAATAAATAAAAGAAATAATTTCCAGAAGTCATAAGTTCAACTTTCACTTTTTAAAAAAACTGCAACCTTTTTTCTCAGTTTTGATGCAGATGTTAAAGTAATTTTCTTAATAAAACCTTGATTTTTCTAGATTCTAAAGAGTAACAGGAAGAAAACAAGTTCAGAGTCAAGGACTTGGGAAAAGATTTAACTTTCCGGAACGAAAAGTCAAAAAAACAACAAAAAAGAGAAACCAATCAAAAGTAGGCCAAAGTCTCAGAATTCTATCAGTCTATCTTTTAGTAAAAACATTCATTATGATAAAAAGAAAATATGGAAGGGTTTTCCAAGCTTGGGTTGGAGAAAAATATTTTATTGATTTAAGGTGAAAATTCCCAGGGTCAGGGTTTTTCACGGTCGTCAACTGAGGGCTAGATAAGATCATTTTAAGTGCTAATTAGTATTAATTAAATTAAATTAATGTAAAATGAGTCGCATATTTTAGTTATAAGATAAAAATAAAAATATGGAGATATTTTTGTGGTTAAATATTTAACTAACCTGAAAGACATCGGGTTTGGCGACGTTGACGAGGTGAGAGGAGGGAAAGCAAATTTGGACGAGTCGCCTTTTGTAGTCCAAAATTTACTGAGAAAAGGATGAAAAGAGGGTCCCCCCGAGCGAGAAAATCGTCCGTTTCTTCGCCCTGATGGGGATCTGTCAAAATGGTGGAGGGGTGAAAGTTTCTCCCACTTCTCTCAAGAAAATGGATGAGCCCGCTTTATTTAAATATCGGAGATCAAGAAGACTATTTGAGAATACAAGAAGCTTCATTGGACGAAAAATATAAAACTCATTCCTATACTTTACCCTTATTCTTATTCTCCGTTATACTTCCCCTCGCTTAATATACTTTCAGCTCCGTTATACTTTCCCAACTTTATACTTCCCCCTCCGTTAAGTATATAACTTTGTATATATCCCCCCGGGAAGTATAAAGGAGGGAACGTATAAGGGAGAGAAATGACGGAGTTATACTTCCCCGTTCGTTATACTTCCCCTCCTTTATACTTCCCCTCCGTCATACTTCTCCTCCTTATACGTCCCCTCCTTTATACTTCCCCCTCCGTTAAGTATATAAACTTTGTATATATCCCCCCGGGAAGTATAAAGGATATAACGGATAGGAAGGAAGTATATAACGGAGGGGGAAGTATAAAGGAGGGGTATAACGGAGGGGTATGAAAACCGTATACTATACAGGAAGTATGAAACCCTCTTCACGAACGAGAAATTAAGGAAAATCTAGTGAACAATGGGTGCTTTCAGCCCAAAATACTGATAACACTGTAAACTATGGTAAAGTACTAGTTTGAAAATATAGGAGGGGGAAGTATTAAAGAGGGAAAGTATGACGGAGGGGGAAGTATAAGGGAGGAGAAGTATAAAGTTGGAAAAGTATAAAGGAGCAGAAAGTATATTAGCGAGGGGAAGTAAACGGAGGAGAAGTATAACGGAGAATAATAACGGAGGGGAAGTATAAAGGAAGGGATGTATAACGGAGGGGGAAGTATAAAGAGGGAAGTATAAGCGAGGGGAATAACGGAGGGGAAGTATAAGGTAGGAGAAGTATAATGGAGGGGAAAGTATGACAAAGGGGGAAGTATGTATAACGTAGGGGAAGTATAAAGGTGGGAGAAGTATAAAGGAGGGGGAGTATAAGGGAGGAGAAGTATGACGGAGGGGGAAGTATAAAGGAGGGGAAGTAACGGAGCAGAAAGTATAAAATAGGGGAAGTATAACGGAGGGGGAAGTATAAGGTAGGAAGTATAATGGAGGGGAAAGTTTCTTGAAAATATAGGAGGGGGAAGTATTAAAGAGGGAAATGACGGAGGGGGAAGTATAAGGGAGAGAAGTATAAAGTTGGAAAAGTATAAAGTAGCAGAAAGTATATTGAGCGAGGGGAAGTATAACGGAGGAGAAATATAACGGAGAATAAGAATAACGGAGGGGGAATAAAGGAGGGGACGTATAAAGGAGGGGGAAGTATAAGGAAGGGACGTATAACGGAGGGGGAAGTATGACAAAGGGGGAAGTATGTATAACGTAGGGGAAGTATAAAGGTGGGGAAGTATAAAGGAGGGGGAGTATAAGGGAGGAGAAGTATGACGGAGGGGGAAGTATAAAGAAGGGAAGTATAACGGAGCAGAAGTATAAAAGAGGGGAAGTATAAGCGAGGGGAAGTATAACGGAGGGGGAAGTATAAGGTAGGAGAAGTATAATGGAGGGGAAAGTTTCTTGAAAATATAGGAGGGGGAAGTATTAAAGAGGGAAAGTATGACGGAGGGGGAAGTGTAAGGGAGGAGAAGTATAAAGTTGGAAAAGTATAAAGGAGCAGAAAGTATATTAAGCGAGGGGAAGTATAACGGAGGAAGTATAACGGAGAATAAAATAACGGAGGGGAAAGTATAAAGGAGGGAAGTATAACGGAGGGGGAAGTATAAAGGAGGGACCGTATAACGGAGGGGAAGCATAAAGGAGGGGACGTATAACGGAGGGGGAAGTATGACAAAGGGGGAAGTATGTATAACGTAGGGAAGTATAAAGGTGGGAGATAAAAGGAAGTATGACGGGGGGAAGTATAAGGAGGGGGAAGTATAATGGAGGGGAAGTATAACGGAGGGGGAAGTATAAGGTAGGAGAAGTAGAAGGGAGGGCAAAGTTTCTTGAAAATATAGGAGCGGGAAGTATAAAGTGGGTAAGTATAACGGAGCTGAAAGTATATTAACGAGGGGAAGTATAACGGAGAATAAGAATAAGGGTAAAGTATAGGAATAACGGAGGGGGAAGTATAAAGGAGGGGAAGTATAATGAAGGGAAAGTATAAAGAAGGGGAAGTATAACGGAGGAAAAGCTAGTAAAGGGTGGTTCTCGACCAAAAGTCCCGGGAAATGCCCCATAACTTGGTTAAAACGTATTTTTCGGCTGAAAACTGAGAAAAAAAACTGATTTCTTGACCAAAAAGTTTAGAAAAATTCCAAAGAATCTTCATAAAATGGTGTTTCTGTCCAGTAATTCACAAAAAACGTTAAAATTTTCTACTGAGGTACAAATCGAAAATGATTTTTTGAGGGAGAAAACGTTAATTTGGGCAAAGGGAAAAAAATCATAACTCCTGAACGGATTGATACAAAACAAATCTATTTTCATGTGAACAGGCAACCAATTTCAACCTCAATAAATCGAAAGGTTTCATGAATGAGGGAAATGAAACATCGAAAAATAATTTATTTCACTGTACAAAGAAAGAAAATAAAAAATCACAACAAAATAAGTACTTTAAAAAGTATTAAATAAAGAATGTCAGCAATTTTTGAGATTTAGGCGAGGGCCAAAGCTTAGATCTTGGTTTGTCAAACACCATTTAAAAAAAAAAATATTAACAATAAAATAGATAGATTTGATAAGTTTTGCCATTTTTTCCTATAAAAAATTCCCAGATCATAATGGACACTTTGGGTTGAAAAAAATTGATTAAGGAAAAAGATGTCTTTTGATATTAATTAAAAAATTTAAGTTTAAAAATTTAATTTTATTCGATTTTAGACTTTTGTATGTGTACCTCTCATTGAGCGAGCGACTTCTTCTTTAAAATATGGTATCGTCTTTAAAATTCCTTTTTCTAAAGGAACCTTCGGCTCCAATTTAAGTACTTTTTGGCTCGGCTTATATCAGGCTTTCGCCTCTGCGGGTCGTCTTCCACAGCCTCCACGTATTTGATCGGATTATTATTTCCGACAATTTTTTCTATTATTAAAGCAAACTCTAAAAAACAAAAAACAAATTAATATTTTTTAAAAATGATCTACCTTGCAGAGATGGGCAAAATCTTAATCATGAATATGATTAGATTTTAAATCATAGGAATATTTTTCTGTGATTAAGAAAAGATTAAAATCTTAATCACAGAGATGATAAGAATAAAATCTTAATCACAGATATGATTAAGAATAAAATCTTAATCACAGGAAATCTGTGATTAAAACTCTAATCACAGGAAGTCTGTGATAATCATAGGAAAAAATGATTAATCATTGGAATTTGGGATTAATTAAGGAAAATAATGATTTATCATTGGAATTTGGGATTAAGGAAAAAAAGATTAATCATTTGAATTTGGGATTAATTAAGGAAAATAATGATTAATCATTGGATTGGGATTAATTAAGGAAAATAAAGATTAATCATTGAATTTGGGATTAATTATGGAAAATAATGATTAATCATTGGAATTTGGGATTAATTAAGGAAAATAAAGATTAATCATTGGAATTTGCGATTAATTAAGGAAAATAATGGTTAATCATTGGAATTTGGGATTAATTAAGGAAAAAGCTTGATCAATCATTAGAAAAATTGTGTAATCACAGGAATCTGTGAATATTGTCACCTCTCATCACAAATTTACTCTCAATAACTAAAAACTCAAATCTATCAATCTCTAAAACTCCAAAATTTTAATTTTACAACTCCAAAAATTTATAATATTGGCAAAACAAAATTTTTGAAAAAATTAAATGTACAATTAATTTTGACAAAATTAATTAAAGCGTAAAGTATAAATTATTCCATTAATCCCTAAATTTATAATTCATAAAATAATAAGCAAACTTCAGTTGAACTACCATAACTATTGATAATCCATATTGTACATTTAATTTTTCAAAAATTTTGTTTTGCCAATATTATAAATTTTTGGAGTTGTAAAATTAAAATTTTGGATTTTTAGAGATTGATAGATTTTGAGTTTTAGTTATTGAGAGTAAATTGTGATGAGAGGTGACAATATTCACAGATTCCTGTGATTACACAATTTCTAATGATTGATCAAGCTTTTTCCTTAATTTATCCCAAATTCAGATGATACCATTATTTTCCTTAATTAATCCCAAATTCCAATGATTAACCATTATTTTCCTTAATTAATCCCAAATTCCAATGATTAATCATTATTTTCCTTAATTAATCCCAAATTCCAATGATTAACCATTATTTTCCTTAATTAATCCCAAATTCCAATGATTAACCATTATTTCCTTAATTAATCCCAAATTCCAATGATTAATCATTATTTTCCTTAATTAATCCCAAATTCCAATGATTTATCATTATTTTCCTATATTAATCACAGACTTCCTGTGATTAATCCAGATTCCTGTGATTAAGAATTTGAAAACTGTAAATTATTTGTATTAAATTTTTTTCTTCTTAGTTTTGCTAATATTCAAGCTAAAAAATGCTTTCTGATGATTGATCAAGCTTTTTCCTTAATTAATCCCAAATTCCAATGATTAATCATTATTTTCCTATGATTAATCATTATTTTCCTATGATTAATCACAGAATTCCTGTGATTAATCACAGATTTCCTGTGATTAATCACAGATTTCCTGTGATTAATCACAGATTTCCTGTGATTAAGATTTCTTATCATATCTGTGATTAAGATTTTATTCTTAATCATCTCTGTGATTAAGATTTTAATCTTATTCTTAATCACAGAAAAATAATCCTATGATTTAAAATCTTAATCATATTCATGATTAAGATTTTGCCCATCTCTGCTACCTTGAATAGGATATTCGATGGGATTTCCGATGTTTATAGGCTGAGTATAATTGGAAGCCATAAGAGCGATTAATCCATCGATCAAATCGGAAACGTATTGAAACGACCTTGTCTGAGTCCCTCTTCCATAAATCTTTAAAATTTGAACATAAAATAGAGCAAATTTTGTTTCAGTTCTTACAGAAAGGGTTTCATTTTTGAGCGCTTGAAATATAAAATTTGAGACGACTCTCTGCCGTCGTTGAGATGCATCCGAGGGCCGTACGTTAAAATTCGAGCGACTCGGACGGAAACTTTATCATGTTTGGCGTATGCGTAGCTTAGGCTTTCTGAAACTCGTTTGCCCTCATCATAGCATGATCTAGGCCCTAGATGAAAAACAAAAATGTTGTTAAAAACTTGGTTCTTTGCAAGCAGAGTCTGAAAAGATAGTTTTAATGATGTTGAATGCTGGGTCACCTAATGGAACGGGTTTTTACACCATAAAACCGCGGAAAACTGCCCAAAACCCTTAGAGCAGGGTGTAAAACGTTCAAAAACCTCATTAAAAAGGGTGATAAAACTCAAAAACCCGATAAACGGCGTTTCCAATAAAAATTCTACAAAACGACCAAAAACCCGGTAAAAATAATTTTTAACGCGCGAATTTCTTATAAAACAGGTTTTTCTATTACCAGGAAATCGAGGAAAACTACCAAAACCCCGGTAAAAATGATGTTTAATGCTGCATCACCTGACAAAACGGGTGTTTTTTACCATAAAATCGAGGAAAACTGCCCTAACCCCAAACAGGATGTAAAACGCTCAAAAATCTAATTAAAAAGGGTGATGAAAACTCAAAAACCCGATAAACTGGCGTTTCCAATAAAAATTCTACAAAACGACCAAAAACCCGGTAAAAATAATTTTTAACGCCCGAATTTCTTATAAAACAGGTTTTTCTATTACCAGGAAATCGAGGAAAATTGCCAAAACCCCGGTAAAAATGATGTTTAATGCTGCGTCACCTAATAAAACGGGTGTTTTTACACCATAAAATCGCGGAAAACTGCCCAAAACCCTTAGAGCAGGGTGTAAAACGTTCAAAAACCTCATTAAAAAGGGTGATAAAAACTCAAAAACCCGATAAACTGGCGTTTCCAATAAAAATTCTACAAAACGACCAAAAACCCGGTAAAAATAATTTTAAACGCCCGAATTTCTTATAAAACAAGTTTTTCTATTACCAGGAAATCGATGAAAATTACCAAAACCCCGGTAAAAATGATGTTTAATGCTGCGTCACCTAATAAAACGGGTGTTTTACACCATAAAATCGCGGAAAACTGCCCAAAACCCTTAGAGCAGGGTGTAAAACGTTCAAAAACTTGATTAAAAAGGGTGATAAAAACTCAAAACATTTTTAAGGCTCTTTCAGCCCCTTTCCTATGGCTCTTTTGGCCCTTTTCCTATGGCTCTTTTCCTACGGCTCATTTGGCCTCTTTCCTAAGGCTCTTTCAGCCCCTTTCCTTAGGCTCTTTTAGCCCTTTTCCTACGGCTCTTTTGGCCCTTTTCCTAAGGCTCATTTGGCCTCTTTCCTAAGGCTCTTTCAGCCCCTTTTCTATGGCTCTTTAGGCCTTTTTCCTACGGCTCATTTGGCCTCTTTCCTAAGGCTCTTTCAGCCCCTTCCTACATTTGGCCTCTTTCCTAAGGCTCTTTCAACCCCTTTCCTTAGGCTCTTTTAGCCCTTTTCCTACGGCTCTTTTGGCCCTTTTCCTAAGGCTCATTTGGCCTCTTTCCTAAGGCTCTTTTGGCCCTTTTCCTACTGCTCTTTTGGCCCTTTTCCTAAGGCTCATTTGGCCTCTTTCCTAAGGCTCTTTCAGCCCCTTTCCTACGGCATTTGGCCTCTTTCCTAAGGCTCTTTCAGCCCCTTTCCTATGGCTCTTTTGGCCCTTTTCCTACGGCTCATTTGGCCTCTTTCCTAAGGCTCTTTCAGCCCCTTTCCTATGGCTCTTTTGGCCCTTTTCCTACGGCTCATTTGGCCTCTTTCCTAAGGCACTTTCAGCCCCTTTCCTATGGCTCTTTTGGTATTTTGGTATAATTGGGTTTTTGAGTTTTCATCACCCTGTTTAATTAGATTTTTGAGCGATTTACACCCTGCTGTGACGATTTTGGGCAGTTTTCTTTTTTATGGTGTAAAAACGGGTGTTTTACACCAAGTAAATTGGTGTTTCCAATAAAAATTCTACAAAACAACCAAAAACCCGGTAAAAATAATTTTAAACGCCCAAATTTTCTGGTTTTTCTATTACCAGGAAATCGAGGAAATGACCAAAACCCGAGTAAAAATGATGAATGCTGGGTCACCAAATAAAACGGATGTTTTTACACACAAAATCAATTTACCGAATAAAATAAATAAAAATGAATTTACCGATAGGATTTACTCCCCAATAAGTTCAGGCTGCGGATGAACTTCAGGATCTCCATAAACTTCCGAAGTACTCGCTATTAAAATTTTCGCACCAACTCTTTTTGCCAAACCTGAAAAATATCAAATTTAGGTCTTGACCAATCAATTTAGGGGAAAATGTTTTATCTGGTGAACATCTGGCAGATAAGTAGTCAAAAGGCTTTTAGATGGTTAACCGTCCACTTAGCAAGATTATGAGCTAGACACTTTGTGTGAAATTTAATGTAGATTATTTTATTACTTAATATATTTTGCACTTAAACTCATAGTTTTCATAATATTTGAAAAAAACTGATAAAACCACTTAGATGCCCATCTACTAATGGGCACCAGAAAGAACATTTTGGCGCTTTAAAAAAAACTAAGGTTCCTTTTACCTAGCATATTGATGGTGCCGATTGTGTTAGTTTTGATCGTTTTGACCGGATTGTACATATATGAGGTGGAGAAGCGGGCGAAGCGAGATGGTAAATTTCATCTACTTCCACATAAAGAGGAGTTACAATATCTTGATGAATCAACTCGAAGTTTTCATGTCCGGACCAATGTTCCAAATTCCGTTTGCTACCGGTGAAAAAATTATCGACGACAATCACCTCATGGCCTTTGAGCATAAGGCGGTCGACGAGATGCGACCCGACGAATCCAGCGCCTCCCGTAACCAAAATTCTTTTTTTATTACTATAACTGAGGAGTTTCACATTTGGAAACGGCTTTGGAACCCTCGCCTCCACATAATTTAGCTTCTTCTCCAAAGAAGCCAGCCTTTCTTTAGCTTCCGTCAGCTCCTTTATCAAGACTCATTTAATCCATGAAAATCTCCTTTTACAATCAACCTTTCAGGATCTTTCACAATAAGACTCTGCCCTATCTTAAACCTTTAAAAATCATCAAAATTAAACCATTTTTAACTCTTAACTTACCAATAAATACAAACAGAAAGCTCAAAAGTAAGAAAAGAAATAGCAAACTTGGGATGCTTTTAAATAAATATCTTTTAGGTAAAACCATCCTATTTTTTACTATTTTAAAAAATCTTAAGTTATCATATTGAGTTTTTTTAAATACGTTATCTTTTCAGGTTTTTTTTAAATAATTCCCTGACAATAGAAAATTTATCACTAAGTAAACAAAAAAAAAGGGAAGGTTTTTTTATCTATGTTATAAACTTCAGGATAAAAATTACAAAATTTCCCTATCTTCTACTGTCTTCTACCTGCTAGTAACAAGAAATCATTGAAACCTTCCTTTGTATTTGTTTTTATTCCATGATTTTATATTACATTACTTGATTTTCCCTCGTTCTCCGTAAATAGTAAACTTTGTTGAGCTTCTTTTACTTAAATTGGAATCAAAAATCTGTTTTTAGATTCCGTTTTTGAGGTTTTCATGTAATGAATTTCGTAGCTTCATTTTTCATTTTGTGTCGTAAGTTCCCGGCTTTTTATTTGAAGATTGAAGTTTTAATTTATTACTTTTAGGGTGATAATTTGGAAGAAATGGAAGAGTTGAAGCCTTCTAAATCTTGCAGTGCGCAAATCTTTATGAATATTTGAAAACGTTACCTAAATCAGTTTTGGACAAACTGTTCACCCATTCTATTATCTGCCTGGCCGTTTATAGGTAAGTTTTTTCGCTGTTTTTTAGGGGGGGGGGGGCATTGCAAGCCACCTGGTTGTCAGAAAAACTCCCCAATAGATTTTCCAACCGAGAAATAATAACTTTGTTCTAACCGCAGTTTGAAACTCCTGGAGCATGCGTAGAAGGATTTGGACGTCATATTTGACGTTGTTCAAATCTGTTTGTCAAATTTGACTTTGTTCAAATCTGTCCGTCAAATTTGACGTTCTGACCGCAGTTTGAAACCACTTAATTATAATCTACTGTACTAGATTATAATTCAGTGTTGAAACTCCTGGAGCATGCGTATAAGGATTTGGACGTCATATTTGACGTTGTTCAAATCTGTCCGTCATATTTGACGTTGTTCAAATCTGTCCGTCAAATTTGACGTTCTGACCGCAGTTTGAAACCACTTAATTATAATCTACTGTACTAGATTATAATTCAGTGTTGAAACTCCTGGAGCATGCGTAGAAGGATTTGGACGTCATATTTGACGTTGTTCAAATCTGTCCGTCATATTTGACGTTGTTCACATCTGTCCGTCAAATTTGACGTTCTAACCGCAGTTTGAAACCACTTAATTATAATCTACTGTACTAGATTATAATTCAGTGTTGAAACTCCTGGAGCATGCGTATAAGATTGGACGTCATATTTGACGTTGTTCAAATCTGTCTGTCATATTTGACGTTGTTCCATCTGTCCGTCAAATTTGACGTTCTAACCGCAGTTTGAAACCACTTAATTATAATCTACTGTACTAGATTATAATTCAGTGTTGTGAAACTCCTGGAGCATGCGTAGAAGGATTTGGACGTCATATTTGACGTTTGTTCAAACCTGTCCTTCATATTTGACGTTGTTCAAATCTGTCCGTCAAATTTGACGTGCGGATCCTTCTGCACATGCTCCAGGAGTTTCAAACTGGTTGGAACAAAGCTTATAGGACTCACTTGTGTAGAAGTTAGGTTGAAAAAATTTAGTTTTACGGAATTTTTAGGTGTTTTCCTGTCTTTTTCCTTAAAATTCCCCGTTTTACCAGATTTTTGGGTGTTCTCTTCTTTATTTTAACCAAAAAATATGGCTTTTACCATATAAATATGTTTATTTTTTAATTTTATTATTTTTATTATTATATTATTTTATTTTATTTTTTTTCAGAGATCTCCCTGACGTAGCCAAACATTGTGATCCGTTTGCTTTTCGTCGAGCAGGCTGTCCCCCAAGCGGTCATCGCATCCTGGCTAGTTCAAAATTACTCAAAGTAATTAAAAATTAATCATAAAAACAATAAAAAACATAAAATTTATAGAGAACATGCAAATGTAGAAAATGTCCTCTGCGATCTCAACGTATGGCAAGAAGCTTCCATCCCTGGTGGACTCCCAGCCTGGATTTTAAATCCTGTCTTCAAAAAAACTTTAAATGCTCATTATTTGGAGGGTAATTGATTATTTAAAAAAAATTTAATTTTCTTCTTTTTTTAGGGGTCAAAATATGGTGACGAAAGCCAATTTAGAGACAGATTCGAAAGCCAGAGATGTTGAATATTTAGATAAATATGCTTTAGAAAGATGGGAGTGTTTTTGCATTATATGGTCGGGTCGCAACAACAAGAAGGAATCTCCGCAGATGCCGTCCGGATTCTACTTCACGCTGGATTAATGAGAAGGTTTCTTTTTGTTTATCTTTTAAAAAAACTAAATTTCTTCAGGGATGAAGACGATGGAAGTCCGGTTATCACCAAAGAAGGTTTCCAGTTCCTTCTTCTCGACACTCCCGCTCAAGTTTGGTATTTTATGCTCCAGTACCTCAGCACTGTTGAATCTAGAGGATTAGACTTAGTGCAATGTCTAGCATTTCTATTTCAATTAAGTTTCAGCATTTTAGGAAAGGTAATTTTTTGACCATATTAACTTCCTCAAAGAGAAGTTATTGTATTACCCTGCAATCGGGAGTTATGGAAACTCTCAAAAAATTTTCTTTCCCCTGAGGAAGTTCCCAGCCAGTGTTGGGTGTAATCGTAATCGCAATTACAATTACGATTACGATTGTAATCGCAAGTTTCTTAATTACGATTACAATCGTATTCGTATTTTTTTCTGCGATTACGATTGTAATCGCATTTTTTTAACGATTACAACCGTAATCGTATTTTTTTTCTGCGATTACAGTCGTAATTGTATTTTTTTTCTGCGATTACCATTGTAATCGTATTTTGTTCTGCGATTACAATCGTAATCGCAGAAAAAATATGATTACGACTGTAATCGCAGAAAAAAATACGATTATAATGGTAATTGCAGAAAAAAATACAATTATAATGGTAATCGCAGAAAAAAAAAAAAAAAAAAAAAATTACGATTGTAATCGCAGAAAAAAATACGATTACGGTTGTAATCATAAAAAAATGCGATTACAATCATAATTGCAGAAAAAAATACGAATGCGATTGTAATCGTAATCGGAATTACAATTACGATTATAATATTGTAATCGTAATCGTAATTAAGAAACTTGCAATTACAATCGTAATCGTAATACCGATTACGATTACAATCGCATTCGTATTTTTTTCTGCAATTACGATTGAAATCGCATTTTTTTAACAATTACAACCGTAATCGTATTTTTTTCTGCAATTACAATCGTAATTGTATTTTTTTTTCTGCGATTACCATTATAAACATATTTTTTTCTGCGATTACAATCGTAATCGCATTTTTTTCCAGCGATTACGGGCGTAATCGTATTTTCGTTAGCGTTTACGGCTCGTATATGACATCAGGTAATCTCAGTAAAAATGTTATATACGAGAGCCGTAAACGCTAACAAAAATACAATTACGCTCGTAATCGCTGGAAAAAATGCGATTATCGCAGAAAAAAATATGATTACGACTGTAATCGCAGAAAACAATACGATTATAATGGTAATTGCAGAAAAAAATATGATTATAATGGTAATTGCAGAAAAAAATACGATTATAATGGTAATTGCAGAAAAAAATACGATTATAATGGTAATTGCAGAAAAAAATACGATTATAATGGTAATTGCAGAAAAAAATACGATTATAATGGTAATTGCAGAAAAAAATACGATTATAATGGTAATTGCAGAAAAAACAACAATTATAATGGTAATCGCAGAAAAAAAATGCGCTTACGATCGTAATCGCAGAAAAAAAATGCGCTTACGATCGTAATCGCAGAAAAAAAAATACGATTACGGTTGTAATCGTAAAAAAATGCGACTACAATTGTAATTGCAGAAAAAATACGAATGCGATTGTAATCGTAAAAAAATGCGATTAGAATCGTAATTGCAGAAAAAATACGAATGCGATTGTAATCGTAATCGTAATCGGAATTACGATTAGAATTATAATATTGTGATCGTAATCGTAATTAAGAAACTTCCAATTACAATCGTAATCGTAATTAAGAAACTTCCAATTACAATCGTAATCGTAATTAAGAAACTTCCAATTACAATCGTAATCGTAATTGCGATTACAATTGCAATGAGAGCCGTAAACGCTAACAAAAATACAATTACACTCGTAATCGCTGGAAAAAAAAATGCGATTATCGCAGAAAAAAATATGATTACGACTGTAATTGCAGAAAACAATACGATTATAATGGTAATTGTAGAAAAAAATACGATTATAATGGTAATTGCAGAAAAATTACAATTATAATGGTAATCGCAGAAAAAAATGCGATTACGATCGTAATCGCAGAAAAAAAATACGATTACGGTTGTAATCGTAAAAAAATGCGATTACAATCGTAATTGCAGAAAAAAATACGAATGCGATTGTAATCGTAAAAAAATGCGATTACAATCGTAATTGCAGAAAAAAATACGAATGCGATTGTAATCGTAATTACGATTACAATTATAATATTGTAATCGTAATTAAGAAACTTGCAATTACAATCGTAATCGTAATTGCGATTACAATTACGCCCAACACTGTTCCCAGCTAGCGCTTGACTAAGAATATTTTCAGGATTACAGTACTGACGGTATGAATGAAGGATTGCTTACTTTTTTACAACATTTAAGAGAATTTGGACTAGTATATCAAAGAAAGGTTTGTTTTAAAATATAATAAAAAATTAAAAATCAAATTTTATTATAGAGAAAAGGTGGAAAATACTATCCTACACGGCTTGCTCTGAATATAACGAGTAGAAACTCGCCATCGGATGTGACAACTCGTGAAGGATTTATAGTCGTGGAGTCAAACTATAGAATATACGCTTATACAAATTCAAATTTAAAAGTCGCTTTGATCGGTTTATTTACTGAGATGCTCTACCGTTTTCCGAATATGTGTGTGGGGACTTTGTCGAGAGATTCGATTCGGATGGCGTTGAGAAGCGGAATTACTGCGGAGCAAATAATCGGCTTTCTTAAACTTCACGCCCATCCTAGACTTTTGGCAAACGCCCCATATTCTACCGCCGACTGTCACCGATCAAATTAACCTCTGGGAAAAAGAAAGGGACAGATTCCAGTTCACTGAAGGGATCCTCTACAGTCAGTTTCTCTCTCATAACGACTTCTCCATTTTGAGAGATTTCGCTTTAGAACATAACTTGATTATGTGGCAAGATGATAAAAAACGAACGATGGTACGTCATAAAATAATTTATTAGGTGTACAAAATGATACTCAGCTAAAATCTACAAAATTCAAATTTACCCTGTGGCTGAGTTTCATTTTGTACTCCTAACAAATAAAAATTGTAGGAAATTTAATTCTCTATAAATTTGCACTTAATTATTTTTTTCTAGTATGCACCATTTTCAGAAAATAATTTTTTTAAAATAAATTTATCTTGAAAACAGTGCGTCCTAGAGAAAAAATGAATAGAATAAAAATTAAAGAGAATTGAATTTCCAACTGATTTTATTTAGTGCATTTTTTCAATATCTGTAACGGTTTACGATTTACAAGCCTTTAAAAATTAACCTTCTTAATGGTTGTACTTCAATAACCTTCTTACACGGAGAAGGTCAACTTTTGATGGACTTTAACGCCTAAAATGTTCAAAATTTTGAAAAAATGAACTACTAGGTGTACAAAATGAAACTCGGCTAAAATCTACAAAATTCAAATTTACCCTGTGGCCGAGTTTCATTTTGTACACCTAATAAATAAAAATTGTAGGAAATTTAATTCTCCATAAATTTGCACTTAATTATTTTTTTCTAAGATGCACCATTTTCGGAAAATAATTTTTTTTTTTAAATAAATTTATCTCGAAAACAGTGCGTCCTAGAGAAAAAATGAATAGAACAAAAATTAAAGAGAATTAAATTTCCAACAGATTTTATTTAGTGCATTTTTTCAATATCTGTAACGGTTTAGGATTTACAAGCCTTTAAAAATTAACCTTCTTAACGGTTATACTTCAATAACCTTACACGGAGAAGGTCAACTTTTGATGGACTTTAACGCCTTAAATGTTCAAAATTTTGAAAAAATGAACTACTAGGTGTACAAAATGAAACTCGGCTAAAATCTACAAAATTCAAATTTACCCTGTGGCTGAGTTTCATTTTGTACACCTAATATTTTTTAAATATTGAATTAAGTAAAAAAAATATTAACCCTCAGTGGGATTTGAACCTACAATCTTGTCGTTTCCAGCCCAACTATCAATGGGAAACTTTCATAGCTCAGTTGGTACAGTGTTGGGCTAGTAATCCAAAGACCATAGGTTCGAATCCCACTGGAAACTTAATAAAAAAAATTTAATTTTCAGGTTGTGAGTAAACAAGGTCATGATGAAGTAAAAAAATTTTGGAAAAAACATTCTAAAGGATCCTCTCATTCTATGAATTAATGATATTAATTTTTTTAACATTTCTTTAATTTACAAAGTTTCAATTATTTGCCAAATAAATTTGTTTATAAAAAAAATGTTTAAATAATTGTAAAATACCCTGATTTTTTTATTTTGCTTTCCCTGGTAAACTAAATTGCGCTATAATGACTAAATATGAAACGCAAGCTGCTGCCATCTGAAAAAAATTGTATATTCTGTTTTTTACGTACCAATGGCTTTACTGATGTCAAAAGATTAAAGTTAATTTTAAAAAAGAGATTTCCAGAAAACTCAATTTTATTCTCAATATTGAGAAAAGGCTGAAAAACATGTTAAAAATTTAACTTCATACTGCATTACCATATTCATATTATATTTCATTCTTTTATCATTAAGTTCTGAAAATTGTATTCAAATTCTTTGCTCTGATGAATAATTTGTTCGCATTTTTGAACGACGGAAAAACAAAGAATAAAATAAACGAGAAGCCAATTTATAATGACGACATATTCGTAAAGTGAACCGGACAACATAATAAAATAAATTGTTATCGTAAAAACGATAAAACACGTCAAAAATAATAAAAAAAGCAAAGGTCCAAAGCATTCGTTGAAAGTTTTACAACATAAAATCATCCTGTTATTAACCATTAACATTTGTATCATATTTGTCCAGTTTTTGTTTGAACTTAGAAAATATTTATTGAATTGTTCATACCCTCTTAAAATGAAATTTAAAATCCAAATAATCTGAATGGTTATACAGAACATAAATAAAGTCAACAAGATATAACTGAGATGGTCAAAAAGCCTAATAAAGTTTTTTCATTAACTATTCCTATAGCAAAAAACTTTCACTTATACACAAAATAGAGAAAAAAAAGAACAAATATCTAAATAAATTTAAATCGAAATAAAAATTATCTTCAATTTCAGATAAAAGAAAAAAAAACTTCCTGTACCGTTCTTTGTAGAATATTTGGAATAAAAGGTTGCCAATGTTATACCCTAAAATAGGAAGTTTCAAAAAAACGCCTAAATAAAATGCAAATATTGAAAAATTGTCGGCGTTTTTAGGAATTCCAAGATATAAGCTTATAATGCAAACAATTGACATAAGGGACGCAAAAAAAGCCGAAAGAGGCAAACCCGTTTTTGAAATTTTAATCTTTTTTGCAAATTTCAAAAGGAAAAATTCCTAAAACACGATTTATTTTAACAAATATTTCAACCTTTGTTTTCCCTTCGAACATTCTGAAATGAACGTTTTTTTCTTTCTGTCAATTAAAAATGAGGAAATTTTAAGGGGCGAACTGAACTAAAATTACTAAATAAGTAGCGCAGGCACTTGCCATCTAAAAAGAAATTAATTAATGATTTAATAAATTGTTTCAATTTACCGATGTGAAAATTTGATAGTTCAGGTTGAAAAGTGACCAAGCTGTAAATTCTATTTTTTTCCCACATTTGAATATCGAAGGCTGAAAAATTAGAAGTTTTCTTTTAATTTTATAATTTCGTGATGTTTAGGGGAGATTATTCGATAAAAAGGTGTTTCCTGAGGGAGAAGGTAGAGAAAAACGCCCGAAAAATGAGTACAAAACGTAAAAAAAAGCTGGGGGTAAAAAAAAAAACGTAAAAAAGTACTAGTCTGGAGCTGGCCCCAACGGGAACTTCCTTAAATCCCCATATAAGGGAAGTATATGTATAACGGAGGGGGAAGTATAACGGAGGGGGAAGTATATGGGAGGGGAAGTATAACGGGGGGGGGGGGAATTATAACGGAGGGGGAAGTATAACGGAGGGGGAAGTATAACGGAGGGGGAAGTATAACGGAGTGGGAAGTATAACGGAGTAGGAAGTATAAAGGAAGGGGATGTAGTAGGGAGGGAAAGTATAAAAATTTTCCGGTTTTTTTTTTTTTTTTTTTTTTTTTTTCGATAAATTTTTAAGTTTTTTTTTGAAAAATTTCCAAGTTTTTTTTCGAAAAATTTTCCGGGTTTTCCTTTTTTTTTTCGAAAAATTTTCCGGGTTTTCCTTTTTTTTTCGAAAAATTTTCTAAGTTCTTTTTTTTTTAATTTTCTAAGTTCTTTTTTTTGAAAAATTTTCCAAGTTTTTTTTTTCGAAAAATTTTCCGGGTTTTCCTTTTTTTTTTTTTTTTTTTTTTCGAAAAATTTTCAAAGTTCTTTTTTTCGAAAAATTTTATAAGTCTCAAGGTAGAAATAATGGGCTCTTTGGCCTAGGGATGTGCCTCTCGTAAAGGGTAGAAGTACGAAATTTCTCCCTACTAATAAAATAGTAATAAAAAAGTGGCAATTTTTTTGCACCAAAAATTCTTAAAAAATTTAAGGAGTAATTGGTGAAAATTTGGTGAAAATCGGATTAACGGTTCGGCCACAGCGAATTTTTTAAAATTTCAAACAGACATATCTCCGCCATTTTTTCGAAATTCAAAAATCCCCCTCGTTACATTCTTCTTCACGGCTAAAGAAATTTTGGTGAAAATTTGGTGAAAATCGGATGAAAATTGTGGCCGTAAAGTGTTCCGGAAAAAAATGCTACGGACGGCCGGCCGGCACCACAGACAAAGTTGAGATCGGTAAAGATCAATATTCGATTTGACCCTCCGGGGTCTGGAAGACCCTTCCCCAAAAACCCGACGTCGAGGGTATCGCAATAACTTCTTTAAGGATGTTAAAAATTGTTGTTTGGGGAAGAGGAATGATAATGTGATACCCTCCATGTCGGGTTTTTGGGGAGGGGTCTTCCGGGGTCCGGAGGGTAAAATCGAATATTGATCTTTACCGATCTCAACTTTGTCTGTGGTTCCGGCCGGCCGTAGCATTTTTTTCGGAACACTTTACGGCCACAGTTTTCATCCGATTTTCACCAAATTTTTACACAAATTTCTTTAGCCGGTGAAGAAGAATATGACGAGGGGGATTTTTGAATTTCGAAAAAATGGCGGAGATATGTCTGTTTGAAATTTTAAAAAATTCGCTGCGGCCGAACCGTTAATCCGATTTTCACCAAATTTCACCAATTACTCCTTATATTTTTAAGAATTTTTGGTGCAAAAAAATTGCCACTTTTTCATTACTATTTTTAGTAGGGAGAAATTTCGTACTTCTACCCTTTACGAGAGGCACATCCCTAGGCCAAAGAGCCCATTATTTCTACCTTGACACTTAAAAAAATTTTTCGAAAAAAAAGATCTAAGAAAATTTTTCAAAAAAAAAAAAAAAAAAAAAAAAAAAAAAAAAGGAAAAAAAAAAAAATTTTTTTTTTTTTACAAAAAAAACTTAGAAAATTTTTCAAAAAAAGAACTTAGAAAATTTTTCGAAAAAAAAAAAAAAAACCCGGAAAATTTTTCGAAAAAAAAACTTGGAAAATTTTTCAAAAAAAAAAAAAAAAAAAAAAAAATTTTTCAAAAAAAAAAAAAAGGAAAACCCGGAAAATTTTTCGAAAAAAAAAAAAAAAAAAAAAAAAAAAAAAAAAGGAAAACCGGAAAATTTTCGAAAAAAAAACTTGGAAAATTTTTCAAAAAAAAGAACTTAGAAAATTTTTCGAAAAAAAAAAAAAAAAAAAAAAAAAAAGGAAAAACCCGGAAAAATTTATACTTTCCCTCTACTACATCCCTTCCTTTATATTTACTACTCCGTTATACTTCCTACTCCGTTATACCCCCTCCTTTATACTTCCCCCTCCGTTATACTTCCCCTCCGTTATACTTCCCACTCCGTTATACTTCCCCCTCCGTTATACTTCCCCCATATACTTCCCCTCCGTTATAATTCCCCCTCCTATATTGTTACTTCTCTTTAAGGAAGTTCCCGTCGGGGCCAGCTCCAGACTAGTACTTCTTTAAGGAAGTTAAAAACTTGATAATTTTTTTTTTGCCCAAAAAACGAAGATTATGCATGATGATCTGGTGAAAAGTGTGTTTTTGGCGGAAGAAAACGCCCAAAAATCCGATACAATTAATCTTTCGGACAGAAGATCGTTTCTTGTGTCCAATGAGAATGGAGGGACATGGTCTTAATCTAGTGGTTACTACAGGGGTTCCTATCAGGTTATTTTCAAAATTTACCTTTCGAATAACTTCCGGTTGCTTAAGTACAATATCATGAAATATAAACTCGAAGTCTATAGACTGAAAAAAAAAAATTATTTATTTTGTTTTTATTTACCGTACCTTTTTTCTAATTCTTTCGCAGATGCACACCACGTTGAGACATACAATAACGAAAGTCAAATCCCAGGTAAGTATCACTAAATAATAAAAGAAAGAATAAGCATGTAAATCGAGTACAAATGTAAGGTGACGAATTTCAAGCAGATGAGGAACACGATTAACATCTGAGGGCCGAAAAATCATTTATGAGTTCACAACACGTAATATTCCTTTTATGCATATTCCAAACTTCCATCATCTTAGGATTTGCTGACTTCATCAATCAATCATTCTCGGATATCCTTTGTCGATAAAATTTAAAAATTGATCATTTCGTTTGTTATAAGATGCATATAAACGGCATGAAAAGCGTAAATAACTTCGCCCAATTGTCCAGCTATTGTTTCCAGCTCGAACTGATTCGTCAATCCGATGAAAATTATTATAGAAAGGACAAAAAGTCCTAATATCCATAACTCCCAGTAAAAGGTCCCAATTCATAATTAACGTTCAATAAAATTATTATCTTTTCTAGTTTTTCTCTGTTTTTTAAATGCTGAAGTATGTGTGAGACTAATAAAACGAAGAAGAAATATTGGAGGAAGACATTTTTGTATGTTTCCCATTTGGAGATGCCGGAGTCGTTGATCAATGGCGGAAAGACGGTGGTGTAGAAAAGATAAACGGTGAGCGAAATAAAATACGCGATAAAAGGAAAAAGAAATTTTTGAAAGAGTCAATTTCTCTGTGAATACTTAAAAGGGAAAACGCCTAAAAACATATTTATTTTGAGAAATCTCTTCAACCATTTGCCACCGTCCAAGTTACGAATATCCATTTCGAATGGACGAAAAATTAATTTTGAGGTTATATCGTCCACATTGACATGAAGTTTTAACTAAAAATACAAATCTACATTAATGTCAAGTTCCATAAATTAACAGATAATATCAATAATAATAAAATATCCATTTTGCTTATAAAACAAATCGATCTGTCAAAATGGACGAAAAATTAATTTTGAGGTTATATCGTCCACATTGACATGAAAGTTTTAACTAAAAATACAAATCTACATTAATGTCAAGTTCCAAATTAACAGATAATATCAATAATAATAATAAAATATCCATTTTGCTTATAAACAATCGATCTGTCAAAAAGTCGGGTTTTTAAGGAACGGTCTTTTAGACTTTTGTGGGAAACTTCGGCCACAGTTTTCAACCGATTTTCACCAAATTTTCACACATTTTTCCTGGATAGTTGAACGAGAAATTCTCTAGAGGGATTTTTGAATTTCGAAAAAATGGAGATATATCAGTTTAAATAGTAAAAACTGAGGTGCGCCCATTTTAACCAAATTTCACCAAATTCTTTATATATTTTTTTTTTAATTTTGACGAAAGAAATTTTTCCTTCCTCTAGTTGGGGTAAATTTACTTAATTTGTTACGTTGATTATTGACAGGAAAATCGATTGAACGTAATTTTCAATGGTAAAAATTAGATGATGGAAGATTCGATTTTTTTCAGCAGCAATTAGGGAAAAAAAGACTGTAGTGAACTTGTAGTGCCACTTTGGAAATTTATTTAACTAACGCTATACCTAATTTTGCACATTTTTGCACACCAATTTATAAATTTGCATTTTTCAAAATATTTTCCGGTTTTTTTTTCCAAAAATTTTCAATTTTTTATTTCCTAGTTTTTTCCAAAAATTTTCCGGTTTTTAATAATTTTTCCAAGTTTTTTTTTTTTTTTTTTGAAAAATTTTCCGTTTTTTTTTTTTTTTTCCAAAATTTATTTTTTTTTGTTTTTTCGATAAATTTTCGGTTTTTTTTTTTTTGATTGCTTTTTTTCACAGACAAAAGTTATTGTGATACCCTTGATCGATGAATTTGGAGGTTTTGATTGTTTTAACTTTCCCAAAAGAAAGTTATTGCAATACCCATAATTGCTGGATTTTGAGATTTCAATAGTCCTAGAAATCCCACAAAAAGTTATTGCAATACCCTTGTTTGATGGATTTTGGAGATTTCGATCGTTTTAACTTTCTCAAAAGAAAGTTATTGCAATACCCTAGATTGATGGATTTTGGAGATTTCGATTGCTTTTACTTTCCCAAAAAAGAAAGTTATTGCAATGCCCTTGTTTGATGGATTTTGGAGATTTCGAACGTTTTAACTTTCTCAAAAGAAAGTTATTGCAATGCCCTTGATTGATGATTTTGGAGATTTCGATCGCTTTTACTTTCCCAAAAAAAAACGTTATTGCAATACCCTTGACTGATAGATTTTGGAGATTTCGATCGTTTTAAGTTCCTCAAAAGAAAGTTATTGCAATACCCTTGATAAAGAATTTTGGAGATTTCGATCGTTTTAACGTTACAAAAAAAAAAGTTATTGCAATACCCTTGATTGATGGATTTTGGAGATTTCGATCGCTTTTACTTTCCAAAAAAAAGTTATTGCAATACCCTTGACTGATAGATTTTGAAGATTTCGAACGTTTTAACTTTCTCAAAAGAAAGTTATTGCAATACCTTAGATTGATGGATTTTGGAGATTCGATTGCTTTTACTTTCCCAAAAGAAATTGTTGCAATACCCTTGATTGATGGATTTGGAGATTCCGATCGTTTTAACTTTTAACTTTCCCAAAATACATAAATTTATTGCGATACTCTCAATAGATGGAATTGGGAGTTTCTTCCAGAGCCTATGGGGTCAAAAAGACCCAATGGTCATCGTCAATCTTACCCCGGTTTTTAAGTAAATATTCCTTTGTAAAAATCAAAAATGTTGATCTTTTTTATTTGTAATTCGCGGTTTTTTTCTCCCTCCTCTTAGAATTCCCTTATTGGCTACCATGCGTATAACCTTTCGCTAAAAATTGGACGAAAAAATTTTTCCTGATAAGACTTTTTATTAATTTTTATTTTTTGAATGAAATAGTAGTTATTGAATTAGTTTAAATGCCTGCCTGGAGTAGTTTGGGCGGAAATGCCCTCAGATTGTTTTCCGGAAAAATCAACCTTATTAAGCCAAGTAAGAAGTTAATTTTTTCGTTTTTTGGTCATTAGAATCCATCTTTGAGGATATCGCAATAATTGATACCTTTGATGGATTGTATATTTGAACCTTTCAAGCAAGTTGTGATGTATAGATTTTTGTGGGGAGATTTTGAGTTACATGTATAATATGTACAATGTATATATTTCCGTAGGTTTGGTGAGGAATATGAGCGGAGGACATCATGAGAAAATGCCGATTCAGCCTTCTAAATGGCAATGGCTTAAATTTAAAGATCTTCTTCATTTGTATACGATGATTGGCCTTGTACCTGTCGGCCTCATCATCTTCTACACCAATGTTTTCATCGGCCCAGCCCAACTCGCTGAAATACCCGAAGGCTACACTCCGAAGCACTGGGAATACTACAGGCACCCGATCACCGGTTTTTAGCCCGCTATTGCTTTAACTCTCCCCAACAAGAGTACGAAAAGTACCTCCACCAACTTTACGAGGAAGATGAAAAACAAAAAATTAGGTATTACCATATATCTTTCTCAAATTTGTTATTAATATTTTTTTTTTAGAAAACTTGAGCAACAAGTTATGGAAAAAATGAAGGAAAATACCGATTACCAGGCGTTTTATTTTGTACCGGTGGACGGAAAATACCATCGTCTCGTCCGTAAATATTCTGAGGAATTGAGAGACACTGCTGGTTTCAATGACAGGAAAGTGTAAATAGGATTTTCTGTAGCTCACAGATATTATAAAAATTTGTTATTAGTTTTAATAAACTGTTTTTTCCCCCATGTTCTATTGAAAAAACTACAAACTTAGAAAAAATTGGGATTTGGACGACATTTCCTTACTTCGAAAAATGAATCAAGTTCTCGAACTTGCTCTTTAACTTTCACAGACAAAAGTTATTGCAATACCCTTGATTGACGGATTTTGGAGATTTCGATCGTTTTAACTGTCCCAAAAGAAAGTTATTGCAATACCCATAATTGCTGGATTTTTGAGATTTCAATAGTCCTAGAAATCCCACAAGAAAGTTATTGCAATACCCTTGTTTGATGGATTTTGGAGATTTCGATCGTTTAACGTACCCAAAAGAAAGTTATTGCAATACCCTTGATTGATGATTTTGGAGATTTCGATCGCTTTTACTTTCCCAAAAAAAGTTATTGCAATACCCTTGACTGATAGATTTTGGAGATTTCGATCGTTTTAACTTTCCCAAAAGAAAGTTATTGCAATACCCTTGATTGATGGATTTTGGAGATTTCGATCGTTTAAACTTTCCCAAAAGAAAGTTATTGCAATACCCTTGATTGATGGATTTTGGAGATTTCGATCGTTTTAACTTTCCCAAAAGAAAGTTATTGCAATACCCTTGATTGATGGATTTTGGAGATTACGATCGCTTTTCCCCCCCCCCCCCAAAAAAAGTAATTGCAATACCCTTGATTGATGGATTTTGGAGATTACGATCGCTTCCCCCCCCCCCCCCCAAAAAAAAGTAATTGCAATACCCTTGATTGATGGTTTTGGATCTTTCGATCGTTTTAACTTTTCAAAAGCAAGAAATTTTGAATTTTCAAATATAAATAAATTTCCAATATTTTTAACAAACTAAACAATCCTTAATTTTTTAAATAAATTTTTATTAATAACAAACTATTATAATATAAAATATCCATATTATTAAATATTAAATTATAAGAATGAATGTTATCATTTTTTTTTCATTCTAAAATTAAATAATATTTTTAAAACCAACTCAATTGCTGAAAAAAGAAAAAAAAATTTATATGAAAGTTACATTGAAAATATTTACAATATGCAAATTTTCGGAGTAGGATCTCAGTTGACATTCAACTGCTGCGCGGTTTGGAATAGAATTTTCAGGCCGGTCATGAAAGTCGCGATTTGAGAGAAATCGGAGCCGGAAACCATCTGCGTAATTATGGACAGTCCGGTGGCATAATCGATATTTTGTATACATTGCACTAACTGTTCTAATCCTCCAAGTGTATTCTGCGACAGCTAAAATTTATGGTTTAAAAAAATTTGTATACTTTATTATTTTTATTACCCTTCCTTCTCGTAGAAGATCATAAAGAGTTTCTAACTTCCGAGCTACATCTTCAAGTTTACGTTTTGTAGCTGAAAAAAAAAATTTAAAATATAATAATTTTAAATGTAAATTTGGCGTACAGAGTTAGCTCTTAAAATGCATTTATTTCTAAGATCTTCAAACGAATTCTGCATGTAGACATATTGCTGTGGCATTTGAGGTTTCGGCTGGGAGGAGACGGAAGGTGGGCGATTCATCGACGATGGCGGTTCGCCATAACCGCCTTGAGGCTGTAAAAAGTGGTAAAATTGATTGTATTCAGATTTTTAAATACCTGAGGCTGTGGCGGCATAGATGGGATATTTTGATTTTGAGGGTACTGAGGCATTTCAGGCACGGCAGGAGGAGCGCTTCCGAGTAAAGGATGTGTTATCGGGTTCAACGGTTGAAATTCTTGTTTCGGCTACAAAAAAGACACAATATAAAATATGATGAAATCAAAATAAAACTTCAAAGTCAAATCTGCAAAAACATCTAATAAAAAGCATGCCAACATCTAAAAATCCGGTGATTAGAAAAAGGCCTGTCTATTGGCCGTAAAATAATAAAAAACATGCTTTCTAAACTTCCAATAGGCAGTTGCAAATGGTTTTCTGTATGTTAAAATCAAACTGGCAGAGAAACAGTTTTTTTTTCTAGATTATTGTTTCCAATAAAAAGTTCAGAAATTGTTTATTGGAAACTACAATTTGACAGGGCCGTGGCCAGGCAAATTTTAGGCTTGACAACTCCAAAATGTTGTTGAAAACTCCAAAAACTAGCTGAAAAGGTAGGCAGAGCAGAAAAACCTTAACCAATGGAAAAATTTAAGTTTTCCCAGCGAGCCTGGCTACGATCCTGTAAACCGATGAATCTTTTTATTATTTCATTTCTTTTTTTTTCTACCTGTTTCTTCTTTGACTGATATATCTTCAAACCAGAATGAATAGCTGACATCTCAGTTTCATGCCTCTGACAATCAAATTCGATAAAAATATAGAGAAAAACAAGAAAAATATTGAGAAAAAAAATCTACAGTATAAACCAACATAAATTTATATCAAAATCCAAGAAGCCAAAATGATATTTAGATTTTGATGACTTACACTAAATGTGTAATTTCTTTGAAAATGCTAATTTAACAAAAAAAAAAAGTTAAAATTTTAAGAGATTTTGTAAAAAAAAACTTACTTGGCTTGCTCGTGGCGTTAAAACAGGAGGATCATTCCAGCCTGATGCTGGGCCATACTGAGCTGAGGCCATTTCTTGTGTTGGTATACCTGGGGTAAAATAAAATTAAAAAAAGGGGATAAATTAATTGAAAAATAATTTACCAGCGTAATTATTTTGGGGTGGGTTATACAACGAAGGTTCAGGAGCGGGAGTTGGCTTGAACTGAGAGAACTGGAAGTTAGAAGACGGGACAGGAGATGGTGAGAAAGGCTGATTATAATTTTGGAAATTTTGGTTAGGAACTTGGGTCGATCCGAACATCGGGACTTGTGGAGCGTTCTGCTGAGGATAACCACGGTTATAACCGCCGCCAACAGATGGGTCGACGACATATTTCTTCATCGTGCTTTGTATTTGAGGACTCGGCGAGTTCCGCTGAAGTTGCGCCGCTGGTGGCGGTGGCTGAACCGGTTTCTGGGCGTAACAAATCGCAGGACTTGGCGAACTCGCATAACTTGGCACATTTCCATAATTAACTGGACTCTGAACATTCTGTCCAAGCTTATACGTATTATTCACAGTTTGCTATAAAATTTAAATAAAAACAAAAAATTTCTTCAATTTAACTACCTGATAAGGCATTGAACCTTTCCGTACGTTCGGAGTAACAGGTTGAACATTATGACCTAAAGCACAGCCTAATCTGGTCCTTAATTCGATAATCCTTTCATCTTGTGAATCATTAAGATATTTCATCGCTGTTTCCAGATCACCGAGAGATGCCACAGTTTCGCTGTAGTTGACTATCAAAGTCGCTACATCACCAGCGATTGGAAATGGATGACCATGCGATGACATCGCTGCTTTGGAAACAAGAACAAGCTCCACCAATTCCTGCATATTCAATGCAGTCAGCGTCACTTCTGATGTCCGTTTTTGAATCAAAGGTCCAACATTTCCAGAAGCAATATAGCAAATATCAGCACATATTGAGAATTCACCTCCAGCTTGTTCCAACCTTGACCCCAATTCTCCTGTAGAAAAAAAATTAATTTAAATAATTTGATAAAATTAAACATACTTATCAGTTCATGCATATTCTGCTCATCGCTGTACGTCAAAATAGCTGTTAGAGCTTCTTTCCAACTTTTCAACTCACAATTTTTTACTACTGAAGACCAATCTTCGCTCACAAGGGCACTAATTATGTTTGTCAAATAACCTTCTCTTTCTAAAAAAAAAAGTCAATATTTTGATGGGGGGAAATTGTATTACTTTAAAATATTGGATTTGAGTTTTGGCAAGGATTTGAGGGCCAGCGGCCATCGCTAGGACGAGAGCGTCGGCCATTTTGTTTTCGTTAAGACATATTTCGATCGCTTCTTCAACACCGCCGACCAACAACGCTTTACAAACTCGAGACTCGACATCTAAAAAATTTTAAATTTTAAATTTTACTTTTGTATATACCAACCATTGCTATCGGTAATTATATTAAAAGGCTTCTTTTCTGGTGTTTGCTGTGCAGATAAATTTTCAAAAATATCCCCACCGTTAAAGTGCTCTTTATTTCCGGAATTCTGTAAATAAGAATGAAAATAAGTATAAAAATTATTTAAATTTACTATTTGATCCGATATCCTTGAACTATCAAGCCCATCCTGAAAAAGAGAGAGAAAAAAATTGTATTCACAGAGTTCATTCCCACAGCTTTTGGGCAAAAAAAAATTTTTTTTTCATTTATTACCTGTCCCAAATTGGACATTTGTCCAGATAAATGATCGATATCATTTTTAACAGTCTTTGATGCTCCTAACAATTTTAATACCTAAAAAACAATTCAAATTTGTATCTCGATGGACCATGCGCAAAGGACTTAGACGTCAAATCTGACATGAAAATCCATCTACGCATGCTCATGGAGTTTCAAACTGCGGTTGGAACAAAGCTAATGCTTACTGCTGCCCGGTTATATCCGAGAAGATCTGAGATCGCCGTCCTTGGATTTTGGCTGAAACTAGCTTCAAGAAAACGCCATATTGGATCCTGCTTCCCGCGGCAGATTTCATCATAACGTCCTTGACTTATATTCTGTTCTAATTGCCTCGCCCTTTCCAAAAAACTGTCGTCCTCATGGACTTGATTTAACGTCACACCGGCACTTCCGAAAGTCACTAGTTTTCCTCCAAACTACAAAAATAATGAAGAAAAATTTCTTTAAAATAAAATAACTAACACCGAATCGAGCTCCACATTGTTTTCTGAGCCATTTCGGGGCCTTTTTTAAATTCACAGCTGGCTGCTGGGCATGGAGTTGCGGCTCCGTATAATCACCCATTCCAGGAAAAGATTCTGCAATCTTTAAAAACATTAAACTTAATTTTTTTTAAGGAAATTTTTTACTTTATTGTTGCTCATTTGCATTTGAGAAGTACCACCGAGAAGAGAATAAATGCTGGTATGTCCGTCGCAGCTGGAACTAACAATGAGCGAAGGATTCCTTGGGCACCAGCTTACATCAAATATCCATTGTTGCGAATTGGGAATCTCACATAAAATTTCTCCATCCTAGAAATCAAAAATAAGGCTTACAATATAATTTTGAGAATAAACTTACATTTGTTGTGTTAGGATCCCAACACAAAATTTTATTATCTTTTCCACTGCTAATGAGCAAGTCAGGATCTTGACTGCACCATGCTAAAGACAATACACCTCTAAAAAAAATAAATTAGGTCCATATTTGTTTAAAATTCTAAATTACCGAGAGTGGCCGTGAAAGGTTTTGACGGGTGCTGTGGCAAATCGAAGGTCCCAAAGTTGGATTAACGGACTTGTGTCTTCTTCGGAGGCTAGGCATAATTGAGTTGCGACTTCTGGGTGCCACGCTACGACTTTCCATCTTACCTAGAAAGGTAAAAATAAGACCACACAGCAAAAACAATATAATAAAAATATTGTAAAACCCTCTGTTTATCAGACGTCTCCCTCAGTCTATTTGCTCTTTTTCGGAATTTAAACCCCCAAAAATCGCCCTTCTTACAAAATTTTTGAGTTTTCCAGATCCTTTGGTCAAGAAACAACAATTCAAACAGAATTTTTGGCCGCTGAACCACCGAAAATCGCCCATTTTACAAAATTTTTGAGTTTTCCAGATCCTTTGGTCAAGGAACAACAATTCAAACAGAATTTTTGGCCTCTGAACCCCCAAAAATCGCCCATTTTACAAAATTTTCCCAAAAATCGCCCATTTTACAAAACTTTTGAGTTTTTCCAGATTCTCTGGTCGAGAAACAACAATTCAAACAGAATTTTTGGCCTCTGAACCCCCAAAAATCGCCCATTTTACAAAATTATCCCAAAAATCGCCCATTTTACAAAACTTTTGAGTTTTTCCAGATTCTCTGGTCGAGAAACAACAATTCAAACAGAATTTTTGGCCTCTGAACCCCCAAAAATCGCCCATTTTACAAAATTATCCCGAAAATCGCCCATTTTACAAAATTTTTGAGTTTTTACAGATTCTCTGGTTGAGAAACAACAATTCAAACAGAATTTTTGGCCTCTGTACCCCCAAAAATCGCCCATTTTACAAAATTTTTGAGTTTTTACAGATTCTCTGGTTGAGAAACAACAATTCAAACAGAATTTTTGGCCTCTGAACCCCCAAAAATCGCCCATTTTACAAAATTTTCCCAAAAATCGCCCATTTTACAAAACTTTTGAGTTTTTCCAGATTCTCTGGTCGAGAAACAACAATTCAAACAGAATTTTTGGCCTCTGAACCCCCAAAAATCGCCCATTTTACAAAATTATCCCAAAATCGCCCATTTTACAAAACTTTTGAGTTTTTCCAGATTCTCTGGTCGAGAAACAACAATTCAAACAGAATTTTTGGCCTCTGAACCCCCAAAAATCGCCCATTTTACAAAATTATCCCGAAAATCGCCCATTTTACAAAATTTTTGAGTTTTTACAGATTCTCTGGTTGAGAAACAACAATTCAAACAGAATTTTTGGCCTCTGACCCCCAAAAATCGCCCATTTTACAAAATTTTTTAGTTTTCCAGATCCTTTGGTCAAGGAACAACAATTCAAACAGAATTTTTGGCCTCTGAACCCCCAAAAATCGCCCATTTTACAAAATTTTCCCAAAAATCGCCCATTTTACAAAATTTTTGAGTTTTCCAGATCCTTTGGTCAAGGAACAACAATTCAAACAGAATTTTTGGCCTCTGAACCCCCAAAAATCGCCCTTTTTACAAAATTTTTGAGTTTTCCAGATCCTTTGGTCAAGGAACAACAATTCAAACAGAATTTTTGGCCTCTGAACCCCCAAAAATCGCCCATTTTACAAAATTTTCCCAAAAATCGCCCATTTTACAAAACTTTTGAGTTTTTCCAGATTTTGGTCGAGAAACAACAATTCAAACAGAATTTTTGGTTTTTGAACCCCCGAAAATCGCCCATTTTACAAAATTTTTGAGTTTTCAGATTCTCTGGTTGAGAAACAACAATTCAAACAGAATTTTTGGCCTCTGAACCCCCAAAAATCGCCCATTTTACAAAATTATCCCGAAAATCGCCCATTTTACAAAATTTTTGAGTTTTTACAGATTCTCTGGTTGAGAAACAACAATTCAAACAGAATTTTTGGCCTCTGAACCCCCAAAAATCGCCCTTTTTACAAATTATCCCGAAAATCGCCCATTTTACAAAATTTTTGAGTTTTTACAGATTCTCTGGTTGAGAAACAACAATTCAAACAGAATTTTTGGCCTCTGAACCCCCAAAAATCGCCCTTTTTACAAAATTTTTCGGTGTTTTTCCTTATCCTCAGGTAAAGAAACACCAATTTTAACAGGCGCCAAGGAGAGCTTCGAAAACGGGAGCTTCATCTCTCCTCAAATTTTTACTTTTGTCAAACCCGCAAGACATGGCGGTAATGTTTTCAAAGAGACCCTGATTTGCTTATAGGCTTTTTTTTGGAAAGAAAATTTTTATCGCCCCGCCAAGCAAAACCCAACCGTATTCTAAACATTTTTAAAAACTGTGTTATCCCTGATAAAAAGCATTTCGGGACACCGCCAAGGGGAGCTTTGAAAATGGGAGCACAAATGCTTCATCTCTCCTCTTTCTCTACAGTGTACATTGGAAGTTGATATCATTACTTTTTTTGACTTTTCCCCAGGTCTTTCAAACAAAAAAAATATATTGATAACAATGATAACATACCCTGGTGGTAGTATCTGTCAATTTAATAATTGGCTCATTTTTCCTCAAATCCCAAATAACAGATCTAGTCGGAAAAGTTGATGCTAAAATGTGCTGAACTAAAAACAAAAAAATTGATTTAAAAAAATGATAATTTTATTTTTTTACCTTGGCGGTTCCAGGCTAGCCAAGCTACATCTTCATACGGCTGGGATTTCGTCCCAGGGGTCATCGGCGTCCCCGTATTATTTACATCCCACAAAAATATTTCACTATTTGTAGCACCAGTGGCCAAAAGATTTTTCTAAAAATGAAGTTTAATTAATTTACATTTTCCCTCCAAAAAATACCTGAGTTGGATTAAAATCAAGCGCTCTGACAGGTCCGGTGTGTCGCTCGGTGTTCGCCACTAGTGAATCTTCTTTGGCCAAAAGTTTAGCGACATCGTAAATCTGGATGACGCCATTATCGCATCCGCCGACAATCGTTCCAGCTCCGACACCTCCCCAAGATACCTTATGGAACCTAAAGAAAAAACATAAATCCAACTATATAAGAATAAAACAAACCTGTGTGGACTCGCTATGGAAGTTTTAAGCTCTAAATCTAAACTCGGTTCTGTCAAGTTGAGGCCATAGATCTCCAGCGAAGCTGAAGTGTTGAACGAAGCATCAAGCTGCTGTGCTGCAGTCCCAGCAGCCAGCAAAATCGGATTATGGTCGGCCGGTGACCAAGATGTATTCACGGTCTTTTCTATCTCTTTTACTTTCATTATCAACTAAAAAAACAACAGTTTCAAATTAATATACATCATTTTTCCTTACCGGCTCATGTATAACTCAAAAAGCCTTTTTAAATCAGTTTTAATTTAATAAAAACCTAAAGAATATCTCCTTTTATAACAAAAAGAGACTAAAAATGTAACTTTTTTCCGTAAAATACGACCCACAGTTCCAACGTGGCGTATCAACACAAAAATAATCTCAAATCGGAAAACCTTTCTGTCATCTGTGACTTGCCGCTGTTGTCGTCCTTTACAGTGTTGCCACTTTTAGAATGTTTAATATTTAAAATTTAAACCATTTCTTTACATTAACATTATTTATTTTATTTAAAATGTTTTAAAAAATATTTCTTTATTTAAAAATTTGTAAAACATTCTATAAGCCTATTTATTCTATTTACTTCTAAGTTTAAGTTGGCCAAACTGGGTGAACTTCATACTCGAGCGACCACTCTAACCTCAATTTGATTGATATTTTACTTGAAAGTTCTAATTGTTTTTATTAATTTTTGAATATTTTCTGACTGGCAAATCTTAAGTTGTATTTTTCGTATTATGGTCGAAGAGACGATTTATTCTAGCAAGCCAAAGGTATATACTTTTTTGTTTTACCAAACGTATTAGTTAACCGGTTTTTTAATCTTGTTTGGCTTTAATTATTGTTACTTTTTGTAGTTTCTTTTAAAAGCTAATTATTTTGATTGGTTCTTTCACCATTTATTCGATGGCATTCTGAAATCGACCATTTTGTGTCTTCATCTTTGTATACAGTGTACATGAGAATCGTAGTAGAAGATCCATTTGGGGGAGGGTTTTGGTGAAACCCCTGAATATAGTATATCATTAGGGATAAATTAAATTTTGATTTCTGCTGAGTAAAGGGGAATGAATTGATTTCTTGGCTTTTCAAAGTTTCTAATGCTGAGCCATTTTCTGTTAAGACGGTCTCATTGTGTTTATGTGTTTGCAAGGTAATTATCTTTTATTAAATTGTGAAATATGAGTTAAAGGCTTAATGTTTTTAACCGTATTGCATAAAAGAAAAATTCGATGACACTTTTTGCTTTAAAAAACTGTCATTGAAGTTCTGTATTATTTTTCTTAAAATTTTATTATTATTTGTTTTGGTTTTGTTTAGATAAATTAAATATGGAAGGAGAACAGGAATTGAAGCAGCCTGAATTTTTCGCCGACAATGGCGAACAGGAACAGAATTATTATATGCAAGGGGAGGGAGATATGGATGGGCCACCTGGGGTCGGACCTTTGCATCCGCCTGGGATGTTTCCGCCGCCTCCTCCTCCGCCTGGAAGTATGCCGATGATGAATATGAACCAAATGATGCCAATGCATATGATGCCGATGCAAATGGTTCCCCTGATGATGACGAGATTCCACCTTTGGAGCAAGATAAAGATCAGAAACTTCCTCACGCTTTGGAAAAAGTTTTGGCGCTCAAGACTCAAAGAGCGAACGAACTCGGGCTTGCGGAACAAGATGACCTTCTTCCTGACACGAATCCGCCAGCCGTCACTCAATCCGCTTTCGACGACATTGAAGAATATGAAGACGAAGACGACAAAATTTCCAGAAAAAACAAAAAAGACGCCAAAAAGAAACTCAAAAATAAAAGAAAAAAGAAACGTAATAAATCATCAAAACTCAAAATTCAAAATGAAAATGGCATCGAAGAAGATAAAACAGACGAGCCTGAAGTCGAAGTTGAATACATTCAAGAAAAACTAAACGTATTCGAATTAGAACCGATGTATCGCAGTTTCGCCAAAGTCTTCGACGTCTTCAGAATCGCCGATCCATCTCAAACTCCAGACATAAGCAAAGAAATCGCTGCAGCGACCGCTTTAGGCAATAAAAGACCCGATTTAATCAAAGTTCCCAAATTGCCCGAAGACGATGATGCAGATGATAACAAAGGAGATGAAGAAAGCCCAAATTGTCCAAAAGAAAAATGAAAAAATTGACAAGATTAAGTATTGCTGAGCTGAAGCAGTTAGTGAGTCGTCCAGATGTCGTTGAAATGCATGATGTGACCGCTCGTGATCCTAAACTTCTTGTCCAATTAAAAGCTCACAGAAACACTGTACCTGTCCCCCGACATTGGTGCTTTAAACGTAAATATCTTCAAGGTAAAAGAGGTATTGAAAAACCTCCTTTCGACCTTCCCGATTTCATAAAACGGACAGGAATCATGGAAATGAGGTCTTCTCTTCAAGATAAAGAAGAACAGAGGACATTGAAAGCTAAAATGAGGGAAAGAGCAAGGCCAAAAATGGGAAAAATCGATATCGATTATCAAAAACTTCATGATGCGTTTTTTAAATGGCAGACAAAACCACGTTTGACGATTCATGGTGATTTATATTATGAAGGGAAAGAATATGAGACGCGTCTGAAAGAAAAGAAGCCTGGAGATCTTTCTGCAGAGCTTAGGCAAGCTTTGGGCATGCCGACAGGTAACAATGCACATAAAATTCCTCCTCCTTGGTTAATCGCTATGCAGAGATATGGACCTCCGCCTTCATATCCGAATTTGAAGATACCCGGTTTGAACTGTCCTATTCCTGATGGATGTTCCTTTGGTTATCATGCTGGTGGATGGGGTAAACCTCCAGTTGATGAAACGGGTAAACCCTTGTATGGTGACGTCTTTGCTACTCAGAATCCTGTCAGTGAAATCAAATTAGATGATGAAGAAATAGAGAAGACGACCTGGGGAGAACTGGAGAGTGACAGTGAGGAAGAAAGCGAAGAGGAAGAGGAAGAAGAAGAACAGCCTAAAGATGATAGTGGGCTTGTTACTCCTTCTGAAGGTTTAGTGACTCCTTCTGGAATTGCATCTATACCTACAGGAATGGAAACTCCTGATATAATAGAGCTCAGAAAGAAGAAAATTGAAGCAGAAATGGAAGCTGGAGAGCAACCACCTCTTTATCAAGTCCTTGCTGAAAAACGAGTCGACAGAATCGGTTCTTCGATGATGGCCTCAACTCATGTCTACGACGTCCCACAAGGAGGACCACCCCAACCGGCCAATCAAGCCCCCAAAAAAGATACTGTCGAACTCGCTTTAGATCCGTCGGAACTTGACCTTGACACAGATGCCATGGCTGCTAGATACGAGCAGCAAATGCGCGAGCAACGTTCCCACCTTCAAAAAGAAGATCTTTCCGATATGCTCGCCGAGCATGTACAAAGGCAAAAAAACAAAAGGAAAAAACAACAAGCTTCAGACGGAAAGCCCACAAAAAATACAAAGAATTCAAATTTTAATTTTTCCACATTCTTTAAACCATGTACAAACTTTTTTTTCTATTTCTTTTCTTGCTGTTCTTTATGAAAATATAATTAATTGAAATATCGATTTTTTTTTATTCAAATCCAGTTTTAATTTTGAAAGTTAAAAGGGAAATTATGTTTGTTCAGACAAGGGCTGCTAGACCGAAAGAAATCTACTTGTGGACTGTCCAGGATGTGCAGAAATGGCTGAGACGTCATTGCAGCGAATATTATCCACTTT
>JACGAQ010001019.1:0-76013 GCA_014119065.1 Orius insidiosus
ATTTAAAGACTTTTAGCTGACTATCTAACGATTTGAACACTTTTATGACATCGACTATTAAAGACCGTTTAGCTGACGATTTGACGATTTAAAGACTGTTCAGCTACCGATCTGACAATTTAAAGACTGTTTAGCTGACGATCTAACGATTTAAAAAATGTTCAGCTGCCGATTTGACGATTTAAAGACTGTTTAGCTGACGATCTAACGATTTAACACTGTTCATAACAATTTGACTATTAAAGACCGTTTAGCTGACGATTTGACGATTTAAAGACTGTTCAGCTACCGATCTGACAATTTAGACTGTTTAGCTGACGATTTAACGATTTGAACACTGTTTACATGACAATCTGACTATTTAAAGACCGTTTAGCTGACGATTGACGATTTAAAGACTGTTCAGCTGCCGAACTGACGATCTAAGACTGTTTACGATCAACGATTTAAAAAATGTTCACTGACGATTTGACGGTTTAAAGACTGTTTTGCTACGATCTAACATCAACAGTAATTTTAAAATGGATAAGAGCCAGTTAAATCAAGAACAGAAATCCTAAATTCTTTTTTTAAAATCGATTCTGCAGAGATGGAAAGGCTGAATTAGGCCGATATTTATTCTCTTATTCGACAAGCTGGCAACGCTATCCACTCGACCTCTATATTTCAAGTGGAAGGCTTCAAGTATTGCAAAATAACCCTTCATTAGTTTACCTACCCTCAAAGGTCATATGCACAATATTTATCAAAAGAGGACATCCTTTTTTGTTATTTTTTTCGAGTCTTTTAAAAAAACCGTTTTTTAATTTTCTCCAAGAAAATGACGGTCTGGATAATGTACAATAATGGAATATAAATAAATACGTCATTTAAGAAACAATATTTAATTTATTGAGACTCCAAATGTGAGGAAGTTTTTGATATTCAAAGCGGGCGATCTCGGGGCGTGCCTTTTACTGCCCATTGTGAAAAGAGTTTCGGTCAAATCTCAAAGCAGTGTAAACACCAGGAAACATTATTTACACATTTCCGGTAAGTAACTCACGACAAAAAAAAAAATAGTTGGGAAAGAAAAAAATCCGGGGAGTTTTACGACCGGTAATGGGCAAGAAAAGGGCCTCGAGAAACGACTAGGACGGAATACCTGTCCAATTTAACCATTCTCCATTGTACATTCAAAAAATAATTTATTTTAAAAATTTAATATTTGAGCCAATTTTCTAGATTGGCATGAAATTCGATCGTAAAAAATAAACTGCCTGCCATATCCGTGACCATTTGTCAATTAAGCGCCGTTTAACCAATAAGGGCGGTCTAAAATAAGTTGAAGATAGGCAATTTTTCAAGTTGTCGTTTAGTTTTGGATCGCCGCCAGACAGGAGTCACATAAAATTAAATAGCCTTACGTCATTATTAATTAAATTTACCAACAAAAAATTATAATTTAATAAAATTCACCCTGTATTGAAGGAAAAAAAAAGTAAAATAAAAATGTTATTAATCACGAAGAGTACTTTAATAAGAAGAGAAATGGAAAAATAAGAAAATAACTTGATGAGGTCTATTAGGCCTTTTTATTTCATTCTCTCCCTCCTTTAAATAAATTTTAAATAAACATTTTTCAATATTAAAAACGTAAATCTTTTACACAAGGCCTAACGATGGATTTAACGTCCAATTAAATTTAATCCGTGGTATTGTTAAGTAATTTGATATTAGCCTACAACAAGCACGACTAATGAGGATTTTATCTGTATATTTTTAAGGTTTCAAGATACGTTATCGAATCTCTTCACTTTACTTTTGCCTACCGCAGCGCCTCCAGGCCATTAGGAAGCCCTATGGGTGACGTTTTATACCTGGTATCGTAATAAAAAATTATAATTTGAACTACAACAAAAACTATAATGACCGGTATAAAAAATATCACGATGTAAGGGGAATATTGTTTTTGTCGGGCTTGACAGGTCAAGCGATATAAAAAATACTAAATCATTTAAGTTTGAAGAAGGTACTCTAGAAAATACCGCTGAAAACGAACATTAAAATCGAATAAAGCCACTTTTTTGGTGCATTATGACACGTTTTGAACTAGGTAGAAAAGTGTGATAAAGGGTATTCTCAAGAGAATTTCCACCTTACTAGAGGGGTCATTACGTATTCAAAGCAAGACTCTGCAGCAAGTCCCTTTTTAGCCTGTTTGGAAAGGGAAGATGAAAATTAATTTCCAAATATTTGAAAGCTTTCCTGAATAAATAGATTTGTAGTTACAAAATTCTGTGTTTCCGAATAAGACGTTTGTTAGTAAGGTTTAATTGATATTTTAAACAAAAGTGGAAAAAAGAATTACAAAAGAAAGGTTTCATGGATGTGCTGGGTTAAAACATTAATTTATTCTACGCTGAAGTATTCAGGAGGATAGCTTTGTGGTCTCCACACGTGAGAAACGACTCCCACATTGGCTGCGACCGCTTTAAATTCACCGTCAAGATTAAAACTTACAGTTCTCACCTTTTTGGTTAAAAAAAAGCTCCATTTTAACTTCCTAAAAATGTTGACTTTCTCCCGTTGTCGGTACTTTGGTAAAGGTTGGAACAATGGTAGTGTAGAAAGGAAAATGCTCAAAAGTGATTCTTGCATAAAGACCGAGGAAGGTGCCCGATAAAAAAATAAAATTAAAAAAAAACGGAGAAAACCACCAAAAAGGTAGTGTTTCTCAGCAGAGAGACTGTGTAGAAACCACCACAAATGTAGTTTCTCAGCAGAGAGAATGTGTAGAAACACCACAAAAGTAGTTTCTCAGCAGAGAGACTGTGTAGATACCACCAAAAAGGTAGTTCCTCAGCAGAGAGACGTGTAGAAACCACCAAAAAGGTAGTTTCTCAGCGAGAGACTGTGTAAAATCACCAAAAGGTAGTTTCTCAGCAGAGAGATTGTGTACAACACCAAAAAGGTAGTTTCTCACAGAGAGACTGTGTAGAACCACAAAAAAGGTAGTTCTCAGCAGAGAGACTGTGTAGAAACCACAAAAAGGTAGTTTCTCAGAGAGACTGTGTAGAAACCAAAAAGGTAGTTCTCACCAGAGAGACTGTGTCACCCAAAAGGTAGATGAGATTGTGTAGAATACCTTCTTGAAAGGAAAGTTAAATTGACAGATTTTTAGCCTCAGAGGACCTTTGTTTTAACGGAAATTGCTCGAAATGAAATCAGCCGAAAAAATTCTTCGACACGTCAAGATTGTGTGGAAATCAATGCCTCAAAAACGATAAAAACCATCCTTCGCCGACCCTAAAACCACTAGAAGATACCTTACAGAAGGGATAACAACTTTTTAGAGTATTTTTGTTTCTTCTTTTGAGCATTCTTTTATACATAAATCTTTCGATCACTTCTTTTTGAAAAATGACATTATTATAAGGGTAGAAAGAAATAAAGGGACAACGTCTTGGGTGAATCTCTTTCGGCTTATTTACTCGTGTTTTATAAAAGGCAGTAAATTTCCTTTCACGGCAAAGTAGCTCGTACTGAGGGTACAATAGATACGCGAAAACCGTTCCGCTATTTCAATGCAAATCCATTTCGATCGTAGCGGCACCTTTTTAGATGTTTAATGTTAATCCTCTCTCTTTTGTTTTCCCTCATTTTCTCGTGTAAAACCGGTAGAAATTTTGGGCAAAAAAATTTTATGGCATAAAAGTTATAAAAATCTTTTTTATGGAAATATCAGATCTAAGCCGGTTTTTTAAAAATCAAATACGACTGTAAAAAAGACGGGCGTCTCCATAACGCACGGACAAGTTACGAGGAACTAAGGGGTATAAAAAAATAAAATAAAAAGTTGAAATTCGATGTCAAGTGGGAGTGTTGTCCTATTAAAATGTTAATTAGGAAGAACTCCGGCTGTGTCAGACTCTTCTACCTTTCATTCGCCGATGTCTTGGATATCAAAATAAACCTTCTAATAAAATTGTCAGAAAAAAATTTAGGGCTTTCAGAAGGTCCACTTCAAACTTTAGTAGATGAAATTTTTCTTTTCAATTCAAGATTTTTTAATTATTTGATTACCAGTTGAAGGGAGAAAGTTGTCTAATCTGTAAAAGCTGGATTTTGTGACATCTGGCCAATCAAAATAATTAAAACATTGATTTTATTTGATGAAAGTAAAACATCTAAAAGCATTAAACAGATTAATTTTTAAAAATTCCAATAAAAAATGTTTGCTAAATGTATCAATTTACAGCTTTTTACACAAAAAAAAGGTTGACAAAGGTGTTTTGTCGACACGTGGCATCATTTTCCATCGGAAACCAAAAAGGAAGAGAGGTCAAACTTTGAATGAAAAGGTTGGTCAGGAAGTTAAATCGGATCTACAAGTTTTGATTGTATTAGAAAATGTTATATCCTGTAATACGTGAGACGGGTAGCCTAATATCTATGTCAAGAAATTCCATTCACAGGGATTTGAAAATGGACGATATTAATAATTAATGAAGGCTTATGATAATTAGATTTCTATATTGGAAGGTTTCATTTGCTTCTAAAAACTTTTATGCGGGACTCGTACATGGATTTCATTCATACAATGCTCCTTTCAAGAGGGCCTTGTTTGGCCACCGTTCACGGGTACCGTTTTAATAAATAGCTGCGTTGTATTTTAAATATAAGCCGGCATAATATAAAAACGCACTGAGAAACAATAGGGGCCCAGTAATTTCGATTATGATTCAATGGGTAATTCTGAAGGGCGGTCCGACATTGCGGATTGTTATCTTTTTTATGGGGAAGAATAGGAACGTAAAAGAGGAGATAAGAGGATTTTCTTCTTTATCCAACCACATAAAATAACTCTTTCATAATCTTCTGACGTATTTGGTTCACTAAATTATTTACTATTTTCTTTCATATAAAAGGAATCCAGAAAGATTCCTAAGTCCTTGGATATCCAAAATCCTCTCCTCCTCCTGGCGTAGAACCGGCCTTTTGTACGCCACCACCACGGTATCGTAAAACTGTTACAGCAGAAAATTTTACCACTTCCACAAAATTCGCGGATTCCTCAAAACTTACCTGAAACAGACAAAACAACATTTTAGTTGAAAAAAGCCAATATAAGTTTAAAACTATTTCTAAATATTTTTAGTGCAAATACGCATTACGAAACTAGGACACATCTGGTTAAGTCGCATAAGGGAATCTTAGAAGAATATTTGGAAGATCCCCTAAAATAGTTTCTAACTGACAGCTCGGACTAAACGAGATTTTAAAAAAATTTCAAAATCGTACTACAAATAAGCATTACAATTAACCTTGATTTTTAAAACACCTTGAAAATTGCATCTCAGAAAAAATAATTGCAGACAAAAAATATTCAAATTTATTCTAAAATCACAGTATTTAAAGTCGACTACATTCCAATGTTTTGAAATCCGAAATGGTAGCATCTCAATTTGTTTCAAAAAGGTTTGTTATTGACCTTCCAAACAGAACAAAAATAGGCCCACCGCGACTAACGTCGGGAACTATAAATTGTCTTTAAAAAAATATTTTTTTAAGGTTTATAAACGGAATCCAGGATTAGGCGACACTGGTCTAAAGTGGGGTTACTTTTTTTGCTAATGTCTTGTTTTTATGTTGCCTGAGTGGCCAACTTATGTTTTGAGTCAGCAGGTCGTGGAATATTAAGCCCAGCCTCTTAGCACGCGCTTTTATATTTTCCCTTCAACACGATCAGCACGTTTTATAACACCATGAGGTTGAATTGAATTCACTTTAAACAATTTTTTAAAAATTTAGTGCGTCTTTAATTTATCTCAGCTCATTCATCAATACGTCATATCTATTTTGCATTTATGCTAATACGTCCTTGAATTCACTAAATAAACGTGACAGTGTTCAACTTTCGTAACAATTGAATTTTCTTTTTTGAATTCATTGACAAAAGACGTGAGTAGAACAGGAAAAAAACTGTTGGATTCCAAAGAAGCATCATATGTCGCCACATAAATTTTGAAAGGGGCAGTTCAGAAGTCTCGGTCAAATTTATTTTCCGTTCTCTTACCGACAAAGGAGGTTCTAAACGATTAGAGAATGCTTGACCATATATTTTATTCGCAAATTCTTTTATTTAGTTTATTTTGCAATTTTCGAATGAAAAATTTAGTAGTAAATATTGAAAATAGCGAATGAGGGAAAGAGATAATGAAAAAATGGGTATTCCTCGAGCGGTTTCCGCCAGATATACCTATTTAGGACTATTTCTTTATTTTGTTTAGTTATTTTTAAGAAGTTATTGTTTTACCCGGAACGGGGAAGGGTCACGTTCGGGTTTTCGGGGAAGGGTCTTCCAGACCCCGTAGTTGTTTTTGAAATGAAAATTGCTGAAAATATTAACTAAAAAATAAGGAAATCCACCAAATGAGGTCTACTATAATTGACCGTCTGCCGAAGGGATGTGGCAGTTCACGTGAGGAGGCAGATTAGGCCGAAACCGGTCGTGGAATATCCATTTTTTAAATCTCTCTTCCTCCTTTTCTATTTTCAATATTTACATTTAAATTTGTTGTGTTTACACAACATCCGACAATTACCAGAAAATTTAATTTAAAAAATTTTGATTTTTTGTTGATGAAGTTGAAGAGGGAACTATTTAAAGTCGTCCTTGAGGATTTTATATCCGTTTTATGAGAAATAGAAGATGTGTGGGCTTTTGATTTTTAGGCCTGATCGGATTCTTTTCGTCTTCATCTCACATAAAAAAGACATCAAACCGTCTCGTCACTCCTGGAACTAAATAGAAGTTATTTCCATCAACTTTTTTTATGACCCAGTTGTTCATCAACGCCAATCGTTTCAACTTGAAAATCGCATAAATTTTGAATTCAAGCGGAGGGATCCCACGGGGAGTTTTTTTAAGTACCGCAGCAAAAACATCTGGAAACACTTAGAAACATTAGACATCTCCTAACAGTCATGCGGAGCACTTACGGCTAAAGATTGATGCCCTTTTTATGTCCCTTTAAGACTCGTCCGCCTTGTAACAAGAAATTGTTACACAGATGATGAATGTTGAAAGGTTCTTCTATTACGACTTCTGTTTGATAACTCATGTAGGAGATACACGTTTTAACAATTTTAGGCTTTCTTCGAAATAGTCCCGAATTCTTCGAGGCTGGTCACTTCATTAAAATCCTTTGTCTAGATCTTTTTCCCCCCGTGCCTCAATCACCTATTGTGGCTGATGACGTGCAGTTAATAGTGGGGTCTCCACACCTATATTGAAGCCCGCCTTTAATCCGACCGGCTCTCCCGATAAACAATTTCAAAAATTGACGATAGAAAGGACGAGTTTAACCGCTTTTAAACGCGCCGGCTTTCAGGTAAAATATGTCAGAAAAAATGAGAAAACTTATTTATAACTAAACGAATTTCTTCACTATTTCCATGTGCCATTAACAAAAGCTTTTAAAAATGTGTACATTTGGTTCGCAAGTAGTTATTTTGTACTTGGAAATAATAAGACGAGTTTCCTTCGATAAATTAAATGCATACTGGATATAAAGTACAGAGTGGGCAATCCATTAGCCCGCTGTAGTGTCAAAGTAGAACTTTTGTTTTATTTCTGTTTGTAGTCCGTTTTGAATAGGAGTTCGGGGATTTATGCTTTCGATGTGAATCTGGGCTCCGGACGAATAGCACCGGGGCGGAAACGTGGCGAAACTAGACGTCAGATAAGATCGCGAGCACGGAATCAACAATGCGACACCGTTTTGTTCTATTGACGCCGGTGGGGGAGAACCCTGCGGCCCCCTTTCGCGTATATCACGTGCCCGTTCCATTTGTCCTTGTTGCGTCAAAACTGCTACATTTTTTTATTCCGGTTTATGGCTGGAGGAAAAAAAGACTGCTCGTAATAGAGAAAGACCAAATATCACGCTCTCAATGTTTCTACTCACGTCTCTTCAGCTTAGCAACGGATTTAAGTGGAAAGTAGAGAAGGATTTTGTATGGTTGTCAACATGATAACCCCCCACTTAGTGTAAATTGTTGTATAAAAATTTTTTTGTCCACGTGGGATGATATTTTTCGGCCACTCCTACAACTAGGGGTCTGGGCCAAGGTCGGTGAAAGGTGAACATGAGAGACCATTCAATATGTTGTAGGAATCACCTTTTCCATCAGAGCCGACACTGAATGGAACTCGTTTACAAATCTATTTTTAAAAGGATTTCATTGAAGAAAAAAAAACTTTATCTTTTTACCAGGCGTTATCTTTACGATACTCAAAACTCCTAAATTTTATCTCTTTACAAATATTTCTCGGACCTGCCTTTGTATTTTGATAAATGAAATAAAAATAATTCAATGGATAGGAGAAAAGGACAAGATGTGGGAAAAAAAAGTGGAAGCCACGTAAAAGGAAATGAGAAAGTTGGGAAATCCTCTTCTCTTCAAGACGAGCAAACATATTGTCCTCAAGGTGGCAAAACTTTGTTCTAGGCCTCCTGACAAGTTGAATCCCAAGGACAAAGGCTAAACTTCAAGCAACAAACTTGAATATTTTTCTGATTAAATAACAAGAAAAGTTTAATCTTTCCTTGAAAAAATTATCGACCAATTTAACTGTGTATGTGCTGAACTTTTCATCTTTTTAACACATTTTGGGTCCAACACTTTGACAACTGACGCGTCCGTGAGAGGTCAAGGGGACCACGCAAGCCGCGCTCCCAACTCTCGCCCTCTTTTCTTGGATGCCACCACACGGTCGGGCGTGAACGTCGTCGTCGTCGTCCCCCAACCACTCTATTCCTGCCGGAGTCGACGAACGAGGACCTCAAGTTGATCGTTCTACCCGTAACCAATGACACGCGTTCTTTTTAACTTTTCTTCCCTTGGACAAATTGAGATCAAGTCATAAGCCATGATCATGAATGAGCGCAGCGGGTCGTGAGATAATTAAGTTAGATTAAAAAGAATAAAGAGATCGAAAGGATAAGCTAAAAAAGACTACGTGGTACAGACGCCGCCTTTACGACCGATAAGGTTACCTAGATTATAAAACTGTGTTAAAATGTAAAGAGAAAAAAAAAATCTTAAGCACGCTTTCAAATATCATCTGCCTCATGCAGCTGCGTTTTGGCCCTTTCGGAAAGGTGTAGGTGTTATCCTGTTTTTTCGAGGCAGAAAAAAAGCGGTATAAGCCCGGTGTGGGTCAACCTTATCCTATTTTAGGATGAACCCTTGGATACAGCGTAAAAGATTCGGAGGCTTGGTTTTTTAATGTTATTTGAACCTTTCGAATTTTCACGTTCTGAATATAAATAGGATTCTTTTGTCTGTTCATATTTATGTGTTTTTTATATCAATAAAATCGACTAAACAATAGGATTAGAAAAATCCTTGGATTTGTCTTCCTTTCTTGTTTTTATCTTGGCGGTCAGAGTGAATGATTATCCTGTTTTTCGTCGTTGGACACGCGCTTCTGTCTTGTTATACCTTTTAACCAAGGCATTATCGGAGGATTTCAACTTTTAATTAAGTCTCAATTAAACCCTTCTGGTGATTTAGTTTTCAGGCTGGCTTCCTCGGCGGTTTTAATTAGAGGAGAACTTCAGGACCGTATTACGCTTAGGAGAAGACATCTTGGAATTAAGAATTTGAATAATTTTCGATTTGTATTTTTCCTTCAGGGCACAAGAAAGGGAGAGAAACATGCTTCAATATAAGTCCATTTGATCCAAGCCTTTATGAATTCTCCCAAAGAGAGAATTTCACGATATTGACAAAACTTTATAAAGGTAAAAAAATTTATTAAAAGACGATCTTCCGTTATTGATTAAAATAACGCTGAAATGGTTAATTCATTAGGAATTCATGATACTGCTGTAACGGAATAAAACGACCCTTGAGGATCCATCGGGTGCGGCCATTAATGAAAATTACAGTGTAATTTCGTCCATCAACCTATGAAAAATGATCTCGGGAGGGAATTACCGGCTTCTTCACCAAGGCTTTGTTATTACGCAACCGGACCTCGTAAATTCTGTACCGTTTCCTTCAGAATTGACCCAAACCAATAAAAAAAAGGGGACGATTTTTTTTTAATAATCTGGGAATTCTAGGAAAGTCATTAACGATAATTATTCTTTTCGGTTCTTTTATTTTACGATCTTGAAAATGATAAATCATTTTTTAAAGGAAACTAACTAAAAGATTAGAGTGGACACTATTAAATTAACATAATACAAGGATTTTGCCTCAATTTTATGTGGTAAATTTAATAAGCTATTTTTTATTACCTGATTTTATTACCATTATACCTACCCCATTCTTAGAGCTAGTAACAAACAATCGGATACTAGATAAGTAACTAGGGCAAAAGCTTCTCGATAAAATCCTGTCAACGATCTAACAAAAGCTGACTTTTCAACATTTGATGTTCAAGTCTTTATTTTTCAAGAAATAGCAACGAAATGTTATGTTTTCTTTATAAATATCTAATGAGGTTCGAAGACCGTTTTAGACCTTAAAGAGATCCCCGTTCTGACATAAAAGGAAATATCCGGAGATATCAATTTTTAATGTAGACCTCAAATGTACTCCTACAAAGGCTTATAAATATTTTTTCCTTTTCTAAACATTCTTTAACATTCCCTTTTTGGTCATTTAAATATTTAAGTAATGTAGGTATTTACAAAATAATATTCAAACAAGTCCAAAGGGTTAAACTGGCTTTAAAGCTCATAATGGGATTAAGTTCATAAATTTAAAACCGCTGTTATCAAGCGAATACACAAAAATTAAAATCCTTTTTTTGCTTTCTCTGATTTTCTACTCTCTTACCTCTGAGTTCAAAATCTGGAATCCCTTTTTATCCAGTAATCCATTAAAGAACCAGCTTTAAAATTTTCTTTTTGATCTACTTGCATTTTTTTCAAATGGGATTCCACCTGGATTTTCCTCGCTTACATTTTAAATTTTCCCTTTGAGAATAACTTCAAAGTGAGAAGAAGAAAGGGAAGAGTAAAAGATTATTTTTATCTACCTTTAACTTTAATAATTAACTTGATTTAATTTGAAAACTTTCGTGTTTTCTATGATCTTATTGATAAACTTTCGAGACGAAAGTTAAAAATTTCAGAAAGTTTTCTTTATAATTAATCTTATGCCAATCAAACTTTTTTGTTTTTTAAATGAAGATGTTTCTTACCACGGTTACATATTTTTTACAATTAAAAATAGCAAATGTGGGAAAATAATGACCCTGCGGTAGCAGGGACTAAAAGGTAGATTTCTTTTCATGATTAAAATTAAAATGTATAAACACAAAATATATAATTATGTTATAAAATGATGATATAAGAAAAATTGCGCCACTGAGCCCCTAGAAAAACATCTGATAATTTTATTAATAAAATATTTAATAATTTCCCGGTATAAATTCAAATTTTTTTTAAAGTTTAGCTAGTTCAATATTTTGCGCCTGGCTCGTCCAAACCTGCTTTAATTAATTTTTTACACGCCCTCGCAGAGGTCTTAAAGTTTTTTTTTGCAAAAGGACTAGGATTTCAATAGAAAATGCCAATTTTGTCTTTAAGCCCTAAGTAAAGTAGGTGAATCGCTGGTCCGATTTCAGCCATTAACGAACTCGTCCGAGCTATTGAGATAAAAGCTCTAAATACCGGATATCGTCACCCTCACATTAAAATTGCTCCAGTTATCGTGCTAATATATACATACATATATATATAAACTTGGTACATTACAATAGGTAGATTTTGAAGAAAAGAAATCTACCTAAAAAGGATGTTCGACCGAATAGTTTTTTTGTGTTTTTAATCAAAATGTTATATTAATTTTCAGAAATAGCTTTTTAAAGGTCAAAACTGTCGAATATTGAAACGTTGCCAAAAATTGATTCTTTTTTTCCCGTGTGAATTGTGTAAAATGAAAATGCAGAAATTAATTCCGAAAATTCTTCGATTTGTATTTCTTGTTGAAAAGGAAGGAATAGATTTTATTATTTGGTCACGTTTTTATATGAAAAAAGAGGTAGGGGAAAAAAGTGCAATAGAAATTAACGTTTCCCGTTTATACATCCGTTTGTGAATATCCTGTAACATTTCTGAGAAGCGATATTTTATTTAGGATTTTATTCAGTTTTTGCTTTTTTTAAAAAACGAGTTGGAATGCAGTAAACTATCTAATCAGAGCTTACTTCAGAAAAGGATTATCCTCCTTTTGAGGAATTCAAATACATATTGCACAAAACCATAAATTACAATCGAGATAAAACGAGTGGTATTAAATTACAATTAGTTACTTGAGGATTGCCGAGCCTTTTGCTCTTTCCTAACTCTAATTATTGTAGAAACTTGTAACAACTTGAATCAAGGGCCATAACCATCAAAGGCTTTACAACTAAAGGGTGACATTAGGGAACTTTTCACAAATGCTCTTAACGGCTGATTTAAAATCCTGCGAATCCTTCGACTTCTAAACATTCCGACATAGTTTTATCATTGAACAAGTTTCTATGGCTCTCAGCTTTCTGGGCTCAAGAATTTACACCCAACCTACCATTACCTTAAATAGATTCTTGTTAAATATTCATTGCGGTAGCTTATCTTTGTGTGGCAACACATCATATGCATAATCGCCCTTTGATCAAACCTACGCTATCTCGAAGGCAAAACGGTCTAAACTCCATAGAAATTTTTGTATATTTACTATCCTATCTTTGATTAAATCCAATTTAAAAACACTGGTTTCCTAATCTGTCTATTCTTCACACCATACCGCAGATAGAAAGTTACCCAATGAAGCCAAATTAAGATTCATTTACGAGAAACCCGATCACCAAAAAGCCCACATACTCATGATTGTCAGGTCGCCCTAAGAATTTGGTGACTCCTCCCACATGGTCGGATAAGATGTTGATGTCAAGGGGTGCAAATACCCGGGATATAAAGCGAAACGAGATATTTCCCACATTTTAGGACTTTTAGAGAAGTCTGAACGTTCTCTCCAAAAGCTCCCGCTTTTGCAGCATTTTCTGGAGTTGTCTTCAGTTTGTTGACAGAGAAACCCTATTTGTACAGGCCCACGCTCTGCAGATTATTGGCGCTAAAAAATTGTTTAAAAGAATTTCTTTGATAACTTTTGCTCTTTTAATTTTTTTCTGAACCGCTTCTTAAGTGGTTAAGATGAAGAACTTGTTTGATAAGAGTATTGTTGGCCAAGGAATGCTGGTCCCTCATTGACTATGCCCGTCCCGATCTACATTTACATTCAACCAAGACGTTGTCAACCCCTTCGACCATATTCTCATCTAAACACGAACCTTCCTAAAATACATGACTTGAAGAAAAAAAAAACTCTTGTTTGCTTAAGACCTGACGTTTTAATCATATTTCTCGACCACTTGTTAAACTTGACAAATTACCATACATAGAATGTTTATTTTAGTAGCGTTGGAACAGTTGGGGGGAAAACGTTTTAAAATTAGAACGAATTTAAACTATGCAAATTAATAGATTGTTCTCGATGCGTGATTGGCCATATTTGAACTCGCATTGAAAACCTGAAAGAGTCCTGTCGCAATCAGGGCCGCTGCATAGGATCGTGACACAAGAGAAATTCAAGGCGTCGCGAACTTATTGTGACAACTCAAATGTGGACAAATGCCAAATGCAAATTAAGCCCATGATAATCTATGATAACGATGTTCTTAAACATACATTATACAAACTTACAAAAGACCCTATTTTCAATTTCCTCATCAATAATGATGGCAATAATGGAGTCTTGATATAAAAGAGAAGTTATTGTGACATCATTCATGTGACAGTATTTGGAAAAGAGTCTTCAAACCCCATAGAGGAAAACTGATTAGTGATCTTTAGCGATCATGAAGTTGTCCGAGGTGGCAGCCGTCCATCGCATTTTCGGGAACACTTTAGGGCCGCCGTGGTGCCCTCGCTGGGCGAAGACTTTTTTCTACCTTGATACTGAAAAAATATTTTCGATATTTGGGTTCAAAAATTATTACTGTACCCTACTTAGAGGAAATTACCGTGTTGGACAGCTCCATACTTTTGAACAGAAAAAGAACATTTCATTAAGAGAATTTTGGGTTGAATCCTTAGGTATTCAAGTTTCGAAGGGCGAGAAAAAATTATTTTCAGAGAGCCTAAGTGTACTTGGCGGATATTAATGAGGCAGTGAATTAAACGACACAATCGGGCAGGCCCAAGTGCTTAGGACGGTCTCCCAGCTTTATAGAAAGCATTAATTTTTTCCCCTTTTGTTATTCGATTTATTTCAAACCACATCTTTTTATGGATAAAAGAAGTCGAAGTTATATGACCATTTTGAGTAGAACGAATATTCTTCTATTGGGTCCTTTCCCCACCTTTAAAGTACTCTCTCACGTATCTACCGTATAATCTTCCCATAAGATTGCAAATACCTGTTTTCTTAGTGGACGTTTCGGATCGCTTTAGCACGCTTATGGGATGAAGCTTCTTAAATTTTTTTCTTCTGAACTTTTTTTTGTTTTATACAACCTAGTTATAATTTTGTGTCAGTAATAATTTTTAACGGTGTTTTGGTAGTTCATATTTTAAGTCCGTTTAAAACGCCTGACGTTCTCATTTATTACTTGGTGCGCCCACATTATTCTTTTCTTGAGGAGCATCGTGAGTTGTGCAATGGAAGCATGTAGGCGTTTAAAATCTCGTCCGAAATCAAAATAAACATGGAAGCATTAAATATGCATAAAACTTTTATATTTATTAAAATTAAAGAGATAGTGGAAGAGCTCGAAAAGGAAAACTACCCACGTTTATTTCATGTAAAAATAGACCCCTCAGAAGATGAATGGAAATCTGATGTTTCGCTTGTGAATGACTATTATTTTTGTTTAACACAATAAAATGGCTGTTCATAGTGATTGATTTGTATTAGAAGAAAAACGCCCATCTTTTTTCACGAGTTTTATCTAAAAGGGCGATGGCGAGGAGCGTCCGTTAGTAAATGGGCTTGGCAAAGGTAGATGCGTCCCGTCGCGTCAGGTGGAGAAGGACAGTATAAAAACATAAGTTAACAGTCGAATTATTGAGTGGGAAAATGGATATTGCACTCCTTGCTAACCTTGGTGACGCCTTCCTCCCAGCATCTTTAAAAAAACTGCAACATTACCGAATACGTACAGACGTAATGGCAGGGATTTCCCAGGCAAACTACATTGCACCGCACTCATATTTCCCTACACGTATTTCGTCGAAATTAAGCGCAATGAACTACCTGACACCAATAGAGGTAGAGCTGAAGCAGGCCGAAACTTGTGCTAAGTGCAGGATCAAGAAGATGATAAACGAGTCGAGACGCATCTCGCCTAAATCGTTTTAAAAGAGCGGAGAAACTATTCAATGGTTAAAAAACCGTATAGAAAAGGGTGGTCAACTACGTTTCACCAAAACAAAACAAAAATCAAGAGAAATTTTATAGGTTTGTAGGAAAGGTAATTCGAATTCCTATCAATAAGAATACAAAAGCTATAAATTAAGTAAAGGATTCCTTGGACGATTCCTTGTTAATAAAGGGAATCTTGTGAACGTGAATTAAGTGGACATTCTCCCACGGCTTTTAGACAATAGAAAATTTCTCTTCTATCGAAATTAATCCTTGAAGACAATCCGATAATTCCATTTTCTCCACAAGATCCTGTTTTCAGTATATTCTAAGCTTTGTCCAGATTGGTTGACATGGTGATAGGGGTCGTAATCTATTCCAGGATGGTAATGATGTTTGGGGAAACGTCGAGGAAGTGTCCTAACCTCGGTCTAGAGTCCTTCCATTGTCGTGACACAATCAGTTCTCGCCCTCAACGTAATTAATAGCTATGTGTCATTGGGATTTGAAGAGGCTGAACACAATGGGATGACTTAACGTTTACGATATGCGATCGTTCGGTTAAATATAGAAACGACACCTTTTCAACCTTCGAGGTTTTTTTACGGTCGATTTTATTGGACGATATAGACAAATTTATGTACGGTGCTAGATAGGATTCGGTTATAAATGGACGTTTATAATAATAGGACGCTATCTGTTAAGTCTGTGTGTAGATAATGGTTGTGATTTATCTCGTGAACTTTGCCCCTCGCATAATGAGTTTGGGAAGACGACTTGGACCAAGTGACGTCCTTTTAAGTCTCAAGAATTATATTGGAAAAGCAAATATCCGAGTGGCTATACTCGGGCCTATTAATTTTTATTGGTTGAGTGTCAGGTCTCTGAGTGTCATCATTTCCGCAGCCAAGGAACACCCTATAAAGGCACTTTCCTCTGGTCCTTCTAATAGTTTAACAGCATTTTTTTTCTCAAGAGAAGGGCTCTTCAGGGCGTTGTCTACGTCCTTTCTCACGAGACACGCCCGGCAACGAACATCCCTAACCACAGAAAACTGCGCCCCTAAATCACCGCCATCTAAGTACTTTCAATCTAATTCAAATTCATAGATTACTAAAAAGGTTTCAAAATTTCAATGAGGTACTTTTCTTGGATTCAAGAAAATATTTGTAAGAAATTGAAAAAGGCATTCCTGTTTGGTGCAGAATGGGACCTGACGTGTACAAGCATTTTTTTAAATCTCGAATTGATCCGGATATGAGATTGAAATACCCTTAATCTGCAATTTTCCGCTTTTGGTTATGACAGCTAAGCCGAAATCTTTTTCGTCGTGTCAACCTGTCTGTTGGAAAGGAGGGTTTATCGATAAGGACGCCCGAAGGAAGGCGCCAGGAGTTAAAAAATGCAAAATCTTCTCGATTTTCAGACGAAGGAGCATTATGACTTATTCATAAAAAAACATTATCCGGAGCTATTCATCATTTTGTCGCTTAAAACACTCTGACGTCCTTCAAATCACCGGTAACTGTTTATTATTAATGATACCCCAGGGTTAATGAAACTTTTGAGTTTTTTATTTTTATTTTTCTCCTTTCACTTTGATATGATGGGAATTTAACAAAAGGTTTCGGCCCTTTCGCCCCCGGGCGCCATACCAAGACGAAAAGGGACCTCACACACCCGAAAAAAATGAGTATACGGCCCTTGATCGTGGAACCGTCGTAAATCTAACTTTGTCGGCCACGGTCGCCTTTTAAATCACTCAAATCTCCGTGTAAGGTTTCTTTCATCCCCCTTTTTAACTTTGTTTTCTCTCTCGAACTTAGTAAACGGCATTGTTCTCAAATGGAGGAATTCAATTTTCCCGATTCTCTCAGTTCTTATGCAAAATTTTACATCTTAAAGGTTTTAAGGCTTTGTCTGAAGAGTGCGGTCACATTTCCTTAAAAAGGGAAAAAGAGAAAATGTCTTTCTCTCTCCGAGTACTCGGGTTCATCCTCTATTTTTCAAAAAAGTTTCTTTTGTCCGATTGCCAATCAACCGCGATGGCCATTTAAATTAAAGAACATAAAAAATGTTTTAAAAACTTGCGTCGTGTAGCATAAAAAGTTTTACAACTTCCCCCCATGGGAAACTACCGTTCAACGATTGATTGATGGAGACATAACAAACGAAGAAAAATTGTTGAATATTTTGCGATCAACGAATCACACTCAAACATTGATATCTAAAACTTGACCCAACTTAAAGGATCATAATAAATTAGGAACAAAAGACCACAATTGCCAATACAGCACCCATTGTCAGTCTATCCCTAAATGAAATTTCAAATGTAAAATATGTAAAGAAGCATTTTTTAAAAAGTAAAAAACCGTTTTATAAAAGGCTTCTTGAAACTAGATTTTGCTTCATTATGGAAGAAAACGCTTGAGGGAAAGCTTAATGAGTTTTATTGACGTAAACAGTAGGGATACTTGGGAAATCTATTTATGCGGATTATATCAAAGGACCCACTTTGAAATGAAAATGTTTAAGGCTGCTTGTAAAATTTAAATAACATGATTTCATTTATCAAAAAATAAATTATTTGAGTGGTGTTTGGAAAGGCTCTTTTACTACAAAAATAATTGGCTGAGTGTATTGAACCTGCGACCTTTGTAGGTTGGATAGAAATTGACAAAGGCCTTATCTAAATCCGCTTTGCTGCATCGATTTTGATTATCTTGTATTAGCTACGATCAAGGCTCAATAATTCAGACTTGATTAAAAATTTGAGTAGTACAACCTTAACATTCTAAAACTAGATTTTCCTTATATTGTTTTCCTTTATTTTAATATCATTTGGTTGATTTCGAGGGGGCAGTGGTAGCAGAATCTTTATTATATTGTAGATAACAACGGTAATTTCGGGGGCACACAACTCATCCGAAAGTATTCTCGTCCGAATGTCTACTCATCCGAAAAATAATAGAAATAAAAAAATATAAACAGACAACTCATCCGAAAGTATTCTCATCCGAAAAAGGGGCGTGGCCGTTTCGGATGAGTAGACATTCGGACGAGAATACTTTCGGATGAGTTGTTTGTTTATATTTTTTTAAAATATTATACTTTAATAAAATAAAAAACAGTGAATACAACTCATCCGAAAGTATTCTCATCCGAATGTCTACTCGTCCGAAAACTAACGTACAAAAATTGCTGCGTCGTAGAAATGCGGCAGCGTTCGACCCCCGCAAGTCACGGTCGGTTTGTATGTTTATTTTTGCGAGGATCAGCTCGTTTTGTGACACAAGGGGGTTAATTTTTTTCCTCTCGCGAGGATGTGCTCGTTTTATGACAAAAGGGGGTTAATTTTTTTTTTCTCGCGAGGATCAGCTCGTTTTATGACACAAGGGGGTTGATTTTTTTCCTCTCACGAGGATTTGCTCACCCTGTAGGCTGCCCTGGGATGGATAATGAGCTCGGTACGCCCAAAAAGGAGTTTAAAACTTGCTAGGGTGGAACGCTGCCTCATTTCTACGACGCAGCAATTTTTGTACGTTAGTTTTCGGACGAGTAGACATTCGGATGAGAATACTTTCGGATGAGTTGTATTCACTGTTTTCTATTTTATTAAAGTACATATCATATTTAAAAAATATAAACAGACAACTCATCCGAAAGTATTCTCGTCCGAATGTCTACTCATCCGAAACGGCCACGCCCCTTTTTCGGATGAGAATACTTTCGGATGAGTTGTCTGTTTATATTTTTTCTATTTCTTTTATTTTTCGGATGAGTCGACATTCGGATGAGAATACTTTCGGATGAGTTGTAGGCACTCGTAATTTCAAGTCGAAGTTAACGAAATTTGGTATTTTGCAATTTTTGCTCATTAGCTCGGACAAATTCGTTAACGGCCCAAAATCGGCCAAGGGGTTATGGTACTTTGCATCAGGCCCAAACTGCCCACAATATCTTGCGCGATGATCTAACAATCACGATTCAACTGCAATACTGCTGTTGCGCGGATATCAAAGAAGGTATGAGAGTAGATTTGGGACAGCTGGATGCAATAGATTTGATTCGCTTGTGACGTGATATTTGAATTTTACCGGAAATCATGTGTATTTTAATATTGAGAAACAAAAGAATCACCATCTTATTCCCTGCTATCGCATGGCCATTATTTTTATAGAGGGCTCATCAGAGTTTCAATTTTCTATTTCTAGTCGTTTTTCCCCCAATAAAGGGTTCTTTTAGTACCCGAACTCCCTTTAACTCTGTGTTCGGGCCATTGTGTTCCTGGAGGTGATTTACTAGTTCTGAACAACGAACAACAATGAGTCGTTTAATTCCAAGTGATTTACGCAGAGGTAAAACTCTTCTACCCCCCTTCGTCGTCCGCACTGGTGGGCCATCCGCGTATGAAAATACATGCAGCACTTCGTTATTTCCCTCCTAGCACACGCAATGTTTACATAATTTAAACACCTACATTTAATCCCGAAAACCTTGATAAAACATAAAAAAATTTTGAGCAATTATTTCTTATTTCCTAATGCTGTAGGTAAATAAGTTTCCAAGTGTGAGTCCAGATGTTAGGTATTGGCTGCAAACATCGTTAACTTTACCATTTGGTCTCACAAATTAAAACGAGGGCTGGATCACATCTTTTGCCTTTTTTTTTTCTTTAATGTTCTTCAAAATCGTCAGAAAATCAAAAAAAACTTGATAATAAGAGGTAATCCGACCTTTTAGAAGTTGAAACGCATATTTGCGATTGAGCAATTTAATTATTTTTTGTCTGAAGAGTAGTTTGAACTAAAAAGAAATAAATGTCAAACTTTAAGCTCCTTCTTCTCCATAAAATGCCTTTTACCTGTAATTTTAATGGGTAGTAAAAGAATTGTTTTAGCGATTAAATAAGACTTTTCTTTAAAATCACTTTTTAAATAAAGAGACTGTCTACACAGTTTATTCGCAGGGTCGACCCCTTGATTGACTCATTGGATTAGATTCTAAGACAGAGGATCCCTTTGAGAGCGTGATAGCCAAGGGAAATAGCATCCCAGCTAACCGAGAAGGTTCAAAGGCGAAATAGTCCTTTCAATCGAGAATAATTCGCTTGGCTGTTTCCTCATCATCTGGTTCTTATCTTCTTTATCAAGGCCACCGTTTTTTTTCAAACGATACGCCATGCCTTCATGGCAAAAAGTTGTAATTTGAGTTGGTCGATTAGAGACAAGAAACACTAATTACTTCATAACTTAAGCGAGACAATCTAACAATTGTGGGAACGTTTAACAAAAAATAAAATGTTTTTACATTTTTACAAACATAAAAAAAATTGAATAGCGACCAGATTGATGTTACAGGAGGGGAGAAAAATAAAGAAATAAGCTATTTTTAAGTACTAACAAGCAATTTTTTTCTTCTAAAAAATAATACATTTGCTGAACGACCTATTAAATAGGATGTTGAAAGTTAAAAAACGCGCGTAAAACCGGTGTTTCTACACCAAAAAATCAAGTAAAACGACTCAAAACCCGGTAGAAAAGATGTTTAACGCCCAAAGACCAGATTTTATTTGAATTTGATTAAGGTTGAATGTTAAAATCCCGATGAAACCGGTGTTTCTACACCAAAAAATCGAGGAAAACAACTCAAACCCGGTAGAAAAGATGTTTAACGCCCAAAGACCCGATTAAATAGGGGTTTGAATGTTAAAATCCCGATGAAACCGGTGTTTCTACACCAAAAAATCGAAGAAAATGACCAAACCCGGTAAAAAGATGTTTAAACACCCGAACACCTGATAAAACGGGCGTTTTTTGACCAGGAAATCGAGGAAAAGTACGTAAATTTTGTTAAAACGCTGGGATCTTTTCAGACCAGAAAATCCGGAAAAACGCAAAGCTGCAAAGCCTCCCCCCCCCCCTCCAAGTCTATGATATTTACGTTTGTATAAACAGTTATGTCTCAACGTTTACTGTAAGCTTTGTAGACCTCGTTCAACAAAACGCGGGTGGTCGTTTTATTAAATATACATAGAAAGAACCAGACGAGTGTACTTAAGTATATACCTTATGCTTACAGGTTATATTTGGCTTTATTCAAATTGAAGAAAAAATATAAAATACCCATAATTTAGAACTAGTTTCAACGAAAATCAGAGCTAGTCTTTTGTGAACAAATAACGAGTAAAAAGAAACTGAAAATTCCAGAGACGGAAAATGAAATGAATAAAATTAGTCTCATTAAAAACCATGAGAATTATTTTTAATAATAACCCCCACAAATCTCAAATTAAGATAAAATATTTTGATGACAAGTGCAAAATCGTTAACCTTGTAAGAGGCATTTGACTGCACACATCGGCTTCATTATCTGTGGTTTTATTGAAATCTGACAAGTTGACCGACAAAATAAATATTCCGCATGAGTTGTGTTAAAATGGCAGTGATTTTAATTTTAAAAATTGATTTTTTGATAATTAATAATGTTAATCAAAGCGCGGTTTCATTGTATTTCGTGTGGAAGTTTCTCTTTGAAAATCAAGCCACAGGTTACCCTATTCTCCGAGAAGTTTCATGTTTCTACGTTTACTTATCCATTATAATTAGTGATTGGTTACATTAAAACGATATTGTATTAACTTTAGAGTATCATAAACGTGTGGCTTTTACGCTTCAAAACATTTTCTGCAATCAATCATGAAGCTGTCATACTTTCTGAGTGGAAAACCCCGTAAAATCTCCTTCACTTGCAGATCTCACTTAAGAATTTAAAAGCAATTTTTGAAAAATCCTCTCAATTTGTTTTTTAAAATTGGTTTTTTTGATGGGGGGGAAAAATTGGAACCTTCAATTTTAAGTTTTTTTACCTTCTATAACCCACTGTCACGACTTTACTGAGGCAAGAAAAAAAAATAAAAAATTAATTGTAATACCAAAAACGTGACAGCCAAAAATTAAAGGCGATATTTTAAAATATCCGACAAAAAAGAAGTATCGTTTTATTTGAACTTTCGTTGCTATATTAGCATTATTTACTAATTAATTTAAAACATAAGTAGGAATAAAAGTATATCTTAGTACTCCTGACTAATCTAGAATCCTGGGTTAATTAACGATGTTCCAAATCAATTAATTAGACCTGGTGGGGTTTGATTGTCCTCTCCTTTTATTCCCTTCCCTGGACCACCCAGTGTGCTCTTATAGTGAAATATAGGTTACAGAGAGATGGGTAAATTTATTAATTTTAAGATTAGTTGCCCAAATTTGAGTGGGCGAAAGAAAACTTTTCAGGGGAAAAATGATTTTGAAGGTTCAATGGGCTACATTTTACGTTCGATTGATCGGTCGACACGGTAATTCGAAGCGCGAATATACGAGGCCCGCAGGAGTGAATGGCTTCTTGAATTGTTTCCAAATGGAGTGGCACTCACTAGTTGTTCATGGAGGCAATTAAAATGGCGGCCTTGAGTGGTAATCGCCGGGGCGAGTCTCTTGTGATAATCATGAGAAAAGCCGACAGCTCACCGGGTTCGTAATTACGTAAAGGTATCGCTCGTAAAATTAGCGATATACTCAAACCGTCTCGAGGATCAAAGTGCCTCATATTCTATTCCATACAACGCCACCCTTTGAACTGAATAAAACCTACTCTTCAAAGAGCCTTTCAAGCACCTGTATTTTAAACCTTTACTATTTTGATGGTATTTATTCGATTCACCAGCATTTCTATAAAAGCTTTTTATCCTAATTTTGTGAAAAAGTATTTTGGCTACCAGGAAAACCTCCTCAAAATAGCGCAATTTAAAATTTTCGTCGATGAAAATCGGACCAACGCAACAGTACGGACGTAGCGCCGTTTTTGATTGTTTGTTTTTTAATTTCATACAGATCTCCGCCATTTTTTCGAAATTTTGGGGAATTCCTGTGAAAATTTGGAACAAATCGGTCTTATAAAATTTTTCTGATTTGCTGATTGCATAGAGATTGAACCGGCTCCGTGGCTGGTGGGTTCAGTCTCTGACTCTCACCACGGAAGACCGGGGTTCGATCCCAGGTTGGGTATAGGGATTTTTGGTTGGAAGTAAAATTCCAATTAAAAATATCCCTCTACAAAATCTGTGGATAATTTAGTTAGGCCACTACTCTGGTAGTTGGCCCAAAAGGGCGCCATGGCATTATGGCGAAAGCCCCCGCCTGGGTCTGATCCCCTCCCCCTTTGTAAAAAAGCCCTGGCTTAATACAATTAAACAAAAAAAAAAAAAATTTTTCAAATAGAAAAATGGACCGTCTGCCGGAAGGATACCACTCTCGCCCGTGGTAAACGTCTCTCGTTTCTCCTTATCTCAGCCATTTTTCTCAATTCAAAAAAAGGTCTCTTGAAAATCCCGTGAAAATCGGATATAAATCGGCCGTGAAGCCGGCCGGGAAAACATGCGACGGCCGGCCGGCACCACTAACATACTGGTGTACAAATATCACAGTCAGTTTTCCTCTACAGGGTCTGGAAACTGGAGGACCGTTTTCCATAGACCTAGACATTGTGGATCTCACAATAATATCTCTTCGACTTTCGATAGTCAAGACACGATTTATTTTTAAAAGTTTGATCACCGATCACCGTTTATTTTTAAAGGGTAAACTCATTTATTTTTCGAATTTTGTTCCTTGCGAATATAGGATGAAGGTAGAAGGGGCCTGGTTAAATTTATATTAAGGGTGAGATTGGCCGAAAAGAAAAACGGAGTTTAGAAAGCCATTCTCCTAGTTTTGAACACTTTGAAATAAAAGAGTTTTTTCTCTTTTGTTTAAATAATAAAAACATATTAAATAAAATTATTGAGCAATGATCCAAAACTTCCATTCTTATCAAACATGAATAAAACAAATCGCTGTGTTGACAATCATTTACCTTTATAATAAGGTGAAGGGGCGCGCTGACAGCTGGACGAGGCCGGTCGTCTGGACTACATAAGCATGAATTGAGCCACGGCATCACATATCAATCTGGAAAAAAAAAACAAGTCAATAATTAATTCGTGCGATAAATCCGACTGGTTTGAAAAGGTCGCGGATGAAAAGGGGACGCGCGACGGGCGTCTCAAAAGAAATTTTTAGCCTCGTAATTAAACGCTATCGTTTATAATTAAAGGAATTACACCCTTAAACCGGAACGTCATCCACTACCATGTTGAAGAGGCAATTAACGAAATAAAACGTTTTTTTGACCCCACTGATATTGTGAGCTGGCAGCTACTTAATTATAAACGGCTCGTTTTCTAAACTAGTCAACCAATTGATTATATATTATGATGATATCATAAATAATTTATTATAGCATAATTTTTCTTTATTTATGTCAATAAAATTAATATTTTTAATTAAATCATTAAATCAATAAAAATTAATATCCTGGTCAAATGTTATCAAATATTTTATGATATATAGGTGCCATGCTGTTCACACATAACACTCATAGTAGCTATACACGCTTCATGCGAATAATGACGTCACTACAGAGACTTGTGCTGTAGATATAACATCGAATGCTCCCTATCACCCCCGTTCACTCTCGAATCTTGGAATAGTCTTCTCCGGGAAGCTAGTTCGCTAGAATGGAGCTCCGCTATCTCACGGGTTCCCCATCTTGATGTTACCTAAAATCTTTTTTGCTTCGCTTGCTGTCTATTCCCAAAACTCTTTTAAATCGTGTATTCTAAGTATTCTCACTTTTTCCACCTCCGACATATAGAAAAATAAAATTGAAACACGATATTTTGTGTGATGGAATTTTTCTTTCATAAAAATTAATCGTAAAAAGCCAGACGTACGAGGTCCTAAATCAAATCAAGCATGAAAATACCTCACCCGTCAAAACTTTGAAGAAGGGGAAAAAACTTCAGATTCTTATTTTATCGATTATTAAAATAAACCTTTTTAAGAGAATGAGGAAAAGAGCATTTTTTCTAAGAAGAAGCAATTTAGGTTCAAACAATGACAGGGGCAAATTGTATTTTACCCCGGCTTAATAGAGTTGAAATACAGAAAGCCCTTTATTCCTTAAACAACCTAATTTTTCGTTCGATGGAAATAATTTTTTTTTAAATCCCTCTTTCCGAAAGTCGACCAGATGGACGTTTATGGCGTGTGCCACGAGGATTTGCCCATTGTAAAGATCCAATTCAGAAGGAGGCAGCTGAGGTAAATGTGTATAAACGAGACCTACCTGGCATTTCCCCCCCGCCCTTCCGTTTAACCGGTCAAAACGCACATATTATCCAGCACGTGCTTTTGTGTTGAATTCCCCTCTTTTATGCGTACATTACAAAAGGGAAAAGAGGTCCCTGATTGTGCGGACTTGACCCTGGAGAAACCTCTCGTACGCTGTAAATTCCTTTAGAAGTTAACGACAGCAAAAAAAAACCATTTGCAGCTATCGATTTGCAATTATAATTTGTCCTCAAAAACTGATCCAATTTTTTATAAAAAGTAATAAATTTATTTTTAATCGAAACAAGGAAGACATAAATTATTCGCACATTATAAATTGTCAGGAAAAAAATCAGATAAAATTATACAAATCGCAAAAATTAATCTTGTCTTTCAAATAAAATATCATCACTTTTTCTCGATAATCCAATAAGCTCATAAAAAAAACTGAGATCGATTGACACGTTAAAAAAATTAAAGATTAAAATTTTTGATCAGAGCTTAATTCAACATTCCTGAAGTGATTTGTGGACTTAAAAAATAAGTATAAAGAGAATATTAAGAAGATATCTTATTCATTTTACAGAATTAGAAAGCTTTATTTATTACGTTTTATATTAAATTCACATATTTGTACCGTAGCTTAATTTTATAGGCATAAATTATTCATTCCCATTTTATGCCGTATTATCTTCAATTTTCTATACTGCCAGCGGTTTTATGAGGCGAAAAATACTTTTAATAAAATTATTTTATTTTAAAAGAAGCTAAACGTTGAAAATAGCACTTTTATCTAAAGTATTACGAAGTCTGTTTAACATCATACATGATAGGGCTGCCCCCGGATTGTTTTACGTAATTTTGTTTCATCACATGTGATGAAATGGTCTCAAATATTTATTTTGAACGAAATCGCGCGGGATAATAAAAAATCACGTTTGAACTTGGATGTTTTTTCAGGATTTGGATTTAAACAGTTTCGTAAGATTTAATGCCAGATCCGAATTTTTAGGGGAAAAAAATAAGCCAATTTAAAAACAGAAAATGATACTTAATTAGTAATTAACCTGATTCCTCCCAACCCCAAAACTTAAGGTTTAGAATCAACAGAAAGGGTTAGCGGATCCGGTTTATTAAATGGCTGACGTAAGATTTCGAATTTTGGAAGGGAAATCATAATTAAGAAAATTGCTGTTAATATTTACACACCCATGATAAGAGATGATATCTAAAATTCAAATTGACAACGAATGTCATATTCCATGTAAATAAAAGTAACGTTATATTTGATACGCACTTTTGACAAAACAACTCGGAGTTGGGCATTCATATTCAAGAATATTTAGCAAATGAAATATAGAAATTTATAAAAAAAATTTTCTCTACTCTAGTTAAACTCTATAAATTCCAATCATGTTCCTATAGAAAAAAAATTACAAAATATTGAATGGAAAGTGAAATCTAAAGCTTAATTAGCTCAAACCTAATTTCTTGATCACAATGAACGTCTATAAATAAGGAACGAAATTAATATTTTATCCACATGTCAAAAATGCAGTGTAATGTAATTCTTAAGTAAGAAGCTTCTCTGGGAGTAAAATAAGACCTCGTTTCGAATTTCTCTTCGAATTAATTAGCCACTTGTTCATGTATCCATTTAAGGGTTTGGGTTTAAATTACGTCTGTCTAAGTCATCGGAGGGTATGAATGATTGCTTTTTTAAATTTTGACAAGGACGAATTTCAGGGATGAAATTCATTAATGTCAAGTTCAATCAGGCGAATGGGCGAGGCCCTTAAAAGAACTTTGCTAAGACGCAAGTTTCGCTTCAAAGGGAAACGTCTCTTTTTAATACATCAAGCCTTCAGGGAAAAACTAAAAAAACTCTACAAAGAATTGAATGAAAAATAAATATTTCCCTTTGTGTTTTTGGTTTAATTTCTTTTTTTCTTGAACAAATTTTTTTTTTTCAGGCAGAATTTACGAGAGGTAAAAATAGAAAATTCCTTTGAGCCGTGAGTAAACATGGGATTCTTATCGACGAGCATACATCAGGTTATTTATTAGGAGGCAGACCGATAAAGCAAAATTATCAGAAACTGCGAAGACGTAAACTTCAAAAGAATAAACAAGTTGTAAAAATCATATCAGGCGTTATTTTTAAACTGTTGGCAAAAGTTCGAAATAGTAACAAAAAATAGGATATTTCGGTGGTAAGTTATAATTTAAGGCTATCTGCCTGGAGGCTGATACAAAGTGGAAAAATAGACTTTTATCATTGCCCTAGATCTTTTTTAAGTTTTTGAATTAAAACGTCCAGTTTTTTAAACAATTTAATTTATTAATAATTTAGATGAGAAAAAAAAATGCTTTTTATCGATAAATGGGGCATTAAATTCGGGTCGCGCAGTCAACCCTGTACAATAAATCAAACCCTGGAAACATACAAATGCTCACCGATTTGTAGCGATTCCCGGTGTTTTTCTACCGGTGGGGCTTTCCCAGTGAAAATCCAATGTGATTCACTGAATTAAGCTATAAAAGCAGACGTTTGACAAATGAGGTGGATTACAAAAAAGTTTCTTGTTAATATCGGATGTGCAAAACCTCCATTTTAATAAGCCGAATAACATTTTTAATATTCGACCACTAAATCTTTATTATCCTATCATATAAGACGATGAAAGTTTTATATTGAAACACAAATCTTACGCCCACACTTTCGAAACCCTGGACATAATTTGTAATCTGGACAATCGGAGGTAATAAAACCCGAAATTTTTTTTTCGAGCCTTTTTTTTAACAGTAAAACCAGCTCGCAATAATTCATGGGGAAAAAACATGGTCTCGATATATCAAGTTGATTTTTTAAATAAATTAATTCTTTAATAACAAATATTTCGTTAACAATCTGGGCTGCTTAGCAGGGAGAGTCTTACGAAGCCCTTTCTAAACTTGTAAATGTTTGTTTTCGCCTCGTATTTAACCCGATTAAGTGTTAAACAATTTATAAACTTATGACAAACTGAATGGGATTTAATATTATAAATTCCACCCTTTGCATAATTTAAATATAGATAGAAATTCTATCAATCAGAAAATTCGATAATTCCGTTTCAAATGAAATTAATTTTTTGAGAAATCTCTTTTTTGAAATATTTTCTTTTCTTTTTCTTTTTAAAAGTGCTATTGAAAGTTTTATTTTAAAATGAAAAAACGGAAATGCACGTCACCCGTGCAGCCGATAACCTGGTCTAATCCACGTTGTTTATAATAAAATACGTAAACAATTTAACGATAGTGAGAAGAACTTTTTTTAAAAAAATTTGACTAACGATCATTAGCTAATTTGTATAATTTATATGATTTACAGCGATCGCGTGTTTAAAAAAGAAATGGGCCGAACCTTTTTGTCCTATCGCATTTGGAGACTTCCTTTTTTGAGTTGACAAAAATTTATGCTAATAATGTTATGTCCTTAATTGCTCACGACACGCACTCTTTTGTGTGCAGAGTCGATGAAATTTGATTCATAGTCTGAGAAAAAGCAACTTTTAGGGTCGAACATAAAAATTATATTTACATCTCAAGGTGTAATTTAAAAACAGTATTTTTTAACCCTCCTAATTCTTGAGATCGAAAAAAAAGAGCCTCTGGACCGAAACGCTTTGTGCTTTGAAGCCGAAAATAACTCTTCCATGTCCATAAGCCTATAAGTAAAAAAAAGAGTTCCATAATTTTAATTTTATTAAAACATTATTTAAAATCGAATATAACCGGAATGATTAATATTGTTCGCTAAACAAAATGTATTCAAGCGTGAATCGCATGCATATATTCATCCCAAATGTTAAAAGGAAATGTGGGGGGTATATATAAGTAAACTAGTCGGATTCGTAAGTCTGTTTAGCATAATACTGATTATCTTAAACTTCGAGTCTGAACTGGTTCGAAATTTGATATCATAATCCCGCTTGTACTTTCCGATTGACACCTCCATTATTAAAAGCGTTCATCCAAGATGGAATTTGTAAACGAATAACCAGTGCTACTCATTACTAATAACTGTTAACAACGTTAAAACGCTTTGGAGGATCCTGTCCCGATGTACCCACGATCACGTAGATAGGGGACGGCCAAATTTCTGGCCGAAATTCGGGAGTTTACTATCTCTTTCACTGAGTTTTGGGTCGCTCCCCCTCGATTTTTTTGGTGCAAAAACGTTTCGTCTTTTGAGCTCTCAATACCCTATTTAATCAGGTGTTAGAACGTATGAAACTGGTTTTGGGCCGTTTTCCTCGACTTTATGACCCGAATCCTTTTTATCGGGTATCCGAGCGTTTTAACATCTTCTTTACCGGGTTTTAAATCGTTTTTCAGGTGTTGAAACATCCATTTCTATGGGGTTTTTGAGCTTTTATCACCCTTTTTGGGTGATTTCTGGTTTAGAAACACCATTTTATCGAGTGTTCGGGCGATTAACATCTTTTTAACGGTTTTTTGATCGTTTTCCTCCATTTTCTGGTGTCCAAACTCGATTTTCAGGACTTTCTTTGCAGTCTTTTGACCAATAAAAACTTGTTCATTTAATTTAAATTTAGGAATTTAGGATATCTGATAGGTAACTATTTTTATGTTCTTTATTTTTTTAAAAAAGGGACCTTTAAATCCAGAGATGGGTTCAAAAAAAAATTATATCAGCTGTCGAGTTAATTACACGGTTCAACTAGCATCATGTCAGCTTTATGCACTCGGTGCCTACCTATTGTATTTTTTTAATCTAAATTTTTTTAAATTATAATGAGGATAAAAATACGCATTATTTATTGTTGAAAATACTGTTTTAAAATATTTAATCAGACATCAAAATTCAATCAAGTGTTAGACAGAGAGGAAAGATGCCTAAAAGTAGTTTCCTATATTTGGGCCGTAAAAATCATAGGAAATTTTTTAACAAAAGCTCCTTCTCGCTATTTCGGGAATCTCTACGGCTTAGGGAACAGTTTTTCCGAAAAAATTTTTCTTTAGATAGTAGAAATTTTACTTTTCGAAAATGGTTGTAATTTTGTAGGTTTTGACGAGCTTTTTCCAATATAAAATAATAGTAACTAATTAAGTGACCCTTCGGTATAATCAAAACCTTAATCTCATTAATTATTGAGTATCAATTCAAGGGTACTGGATACGAACGATTTTTTCTATTAACCTACTGTAACATTTCCTCTTTTTTTCCTTGTTCGTCCAGTGGTCAAACAGTGAAAAATCTCAAGTCCTTTATAGGTTTGTTTTCCTCTTGTTTAAACTTGTCCTCGTTTCTTCCGAAGATATTGCGAAGTTTATATTGGCTTCTTTTTACTACTACACCCAAACAAGAAAAAGGAAACCCTTTTTATCTCTTTTGATGTCAAAAATAACATTCGGATTACCAACGAAAATCCGAAAATTATAAATTTAAATTTTTTTAAGACCATGCTAAACCATCATGACATCGAAGTTTTGCCAAACTGTTTTATATATTTTTTTTAATTTGAAAATTATGCAGGAAAAATAAATATTGACACATCTATTTTCCTATTTCAATAATCCATCTCTCTTTCCACGAAAAATATTTCATTAAAATGAATATTTATTTTTATTGATCATTTTGAAAAGTGATTGATAAACAAATAAAATATATTTCATGTAAAAATTGTTTATTTATTAATAGTATGCTAGTCGAATATTATCTAGAAGGTATAGGTCCAATTGTTTAATTTGTGCCTATATGTATGTACACTATGAACCTAATTGAAAACACAAATATTTACAAAGTTAATCGATAATCATCACTTATTAATCATCAGTTATCACATTATAATTGCATTTACCTAGAATCTATCTCAAATATAAACATGGTTGTCTAATTCCCGATGAAAAAGGTTTTAATTATAAATTTTTCTACTTGGAGTTTTTGAGCATGAAAATTTTAATTAAAAATTAACATCTTTTATTTTTCATAATAAAAATGTGAAGTAATAATTACCCTACTAGAAAAAATAAATAAAATTAAAATAGAGAAGTATGAAAAAAATAGCTTACATTACGAGACGTTAGATGTGAAGAAATAAAACACACGCGGGAATACGGCACTTACAGAGCAGCGGTAGGCCGAGCTGTCGTTGACACTCTTGACGGGAGGAAGGCCCGTTTCGAACTGAACTGGGAAGGCCGGGGCCGGGGATGCTGAACCCGAAACGGGTGTGCTCCCGAACAGAAAAACCCCTCCACGGTCAGGAAGGGAAGGCAGACCCCCCTCTCAACACTTCGTTAATACCACCCGAAAATATTAAAAATTCCTTAAATTTTCCTTCAATCCTATCTTTTAGCCATAAAATATTGATTTTTATTTTCATTTACAGGTAAGGTAATTCAATTTACCTACATAAATAAATAAAAACAATGCTTTTAATATCGCTTAACTCCTTAAAAAACATGGAATCTATACAATCTTGAGAGAAAGATTTTAATAGAAAAAATTCAAATTTTTAAATCACTTTTTAAACTTCTAAATCAATATGAGAAGCTATTGTGATACCCTCCACAGTCTATGCGCCGCTCTCTAGAAAAGGGTCTTCCATACATGGAAGGAAAAGTGATCAATGATCAGCGATAATGAGATTGTCTATGGTGCCGGCTGTCCGTCTCCTTTTACGGAACTCTTCACGGCAGAAATCATCTGATTTTTATCTTTTCGCAGATTTTTCTTTCAAATCTATGTCTGTCTGTTTTGTTTAATGCGCTGCGGCCGTACTCCGATCTTCACCAAATTTTCTTGAAATACTCCTCCTATTTAATAGAATTTCTTTTAAAAAATTAAAAAATACAGTAGGTAGAAATTTGGGGTGTTCTCGCCCGCTCCGTGTGGCCTGTCTGGGCGAAGACTTTCATTTTTTTCTACCTCTATAGGCACTAAAAGAAATGTTTTCGATTTTGGTGGAAAAAATATTGAATTGCGCTACTTTGAGGAAATAATAAAATTTAAAAATTTAATTTTACCTTTGACTTTTAATTAAAATTTTATTAGGCTTGTTAAGGAGCTAATTAGGCGGTTAAATTGTACCTCTCCAGGAAAATGTGGGAATCCCCTTCCAAAGCCTGAGCTCATAAATCTTGTAAGTCTAATTTAAAGTTTCTATAGCAGAGTCAAACTGAAAATTTACCGATACTCCATCAACAAAAGTGAAGAAAAAAACCTAAAACAGAATTAAAAGCATTTCTCACTATGATAAAAAGAACTGCAGAGGACCCCTATAAACATAGGGTCCATCAAGAAATATGAAATGCGCGTACTTAATATACTTTATCACAAAAAAGTTATTTTCACTCTTAGGTTTCGAACGGCGGATGCTGAAATACGTGTTTGGCACTTATCCAAGACTGGTCCTTCCGGGTGCCCAAAGCTTTTTCCATTATCGTCATTATACCAACATAAAAAGCTTTCAAACCATAAATTCAACTAACATACTCGTATTATAAAAACACATCGTAAAAATAATTAAAGCATGAAAGGAAATATCATTAACGTAATGGGGGAAAAAAAGGTAACCCCGCGGTGCATTACTGGTCCTTCTGGCAGACATGAAATTAAGTCTTAACTGTGACTAATAGGCATCGGCTTCGAAAAGGAATGTCTCTTTTAACGTTTACAACCACCACCCGTATAACATCAAATTTTTTATAGCTTTCTATTAAGTGGTCTAATCTATTTTTATCTTTTGAGAAAACCATACGGGGATGAAAATTTTCTTGTTCCTTTTTTTCATAATTTAAAACCGATTTGAACTTCAGTTTACGGTATCATTTCTGGGCTGAATAACTATCAAAATTGGCGAAAAATCTGAAACCATTTTTTTATTGGGGAGGAAACTATTCTTTGAGATAGCCGTTTTTCACGCTACTGGATCCCAGGCACAAATTTATTGTTTATTACAAATTATTAGTGTAGTGAACTATCAAATCATTTGTGGAATTAGAGAGAGCTTTCCTTTCATAATGATCAAAGGGATTCCGAACCAAAACTCTGCCTAATTGGATACTTGCTATTACTAAACTATACCGACCTCCTATTAGCATAAGCTTAATAGATAATCGAGATAAAAGATGTACAGTAAAAAACTACTTTGGCTGCACCGGGATTGCGCATTTTTTACCTGATCAACCTTTTTTTCCATCATGATTGCGCATGATGAATAATATTTTTGTACCGTGATTTCGAATGGGCTACATTTTTTTGGCACCGTGATTGCGCATGAGTAAATATTAAGCATAAAACTATTAAAAACACTCTGTGTAAAAAATAAAAATGTTAAATTTTTTGCTGAGCCTTGTTTTGAGATGGAAAATGGAGGAACAGTGAAAAATAGGCCAAATGCTAGCTTGGATACTGTTGGTTCTACAAAATAAACGTGTAAGTAAAATTTATTGGAAATTCAGTGGTCTAAATTTTTGTATATCGTTGTGTCTTCAAAAAAATGAGCTGGGAATGAGTTAGAGGCCAAAAACTTGTAAAGTGCCGATTTTCTGGTCTAGAAACTTTATTAGGCGATCAGGCGATTTACATCTTTTTTAACTTCCTTAAAGAAGTTATTGCGATACCCTCGACGTCGGGTTTTTGGGGAAGGGTCTTCCAGACCCCGGAGGGTAAAATCGAATATTGATCTTTACCGATCTCAACTTTGTCTGTGGTTCCGGCCGGCCGGCCGTCCGGCACTCCGTAGCATTTTTTTCCGGAACACTTTACGGCCACAGTTTTCATCCGATTTTCACCAAATTTTCACACAAATTTCTTTAGCCGGTGAAGAAGAATATGACGAGGGCGATTTTTGAATTTCAAAAAAATGGCGGAGATATGTCTGTTTGAAATTTTAAAAAATTCGCTGCGGCCGAACCGTTAATCCGATTTTCACCAAATTTTCACCAATTACTCCTTATATTTTTTAAGAATTTTTGGTGTAAAAAAATTGCGACTTTTTAATCATTAATTTTTTTTTAGTAGGGAGAAATTTCGTACTTCTACCCTTTACGAGAGGCACATCCCTAGGGCAAAGAGCCCATTATTTCTACCTTGAGACTTAAAAAATTTTTCGAAAAAAAGAACTTAGAAAATTTTTCGAAATAAAAAAAAAAAGGAAAACCCGGAAAATTTTTCGAAAAAAACTTTGAAAATTTTTTGAAAAAAAAAAAAAATTTTTGGACAAAAAAAACTTTGAAAATTTTTCGAAAAAAAAAAACCCGGAAAATTTTTCGAAAAAACAAACTTGGAAAATTCTCCGTTATACTTTCCCTCCCTACTACATCCCCTTCCTTTATACTTCCTACTCCGTTATACTTCCCCCTCCGTTATACTTCCCACTCCGTTATACTTCCCCCTCCGTTATACTTCCCCCTCCGTTATACTTCCCCCTCCGTTATACTTCCCCTCCTATATACTTCCTACTACGTTATACTTCCCCCTCCGTTATACTTCCCCCTCCGTTATACTTCCCCTCCCATATACTTCCCACTACGTTTTACGTCCTCTCCGTTATACTTCCCCCTCCTATATAGATACTTCTCTTTAAGGAAGTTTTCGTTGGAAGCTCTTCAAACCAGTACTTTACTGGGTATTCGGTCATTCTCTTCGATTTTCTGGCCTACAAAAACCAAAAGTTTTACCTACAAAGCCATAAGTTTTGTGTCCTTTAATCTTCGACTTTTTGAGTAAAAACATCCGAGCGTTCAGTAAACTTTTTAAAAGGTATCAATTAAGTCGTTTTCCTAGATTTTCCTGTTTAGAAACACCTGTTTATTGGGTGTTCGAGCGTTTTAACATCTTTTTATCGGGTTTTCCTCGATTTTTCATGTAACCAATAAATAAAATAAAACTTCAATAAAATGTTTACTAAGGAAACTGAACCAAAATCTGAATAAATATTTTTGTTTAGGATGAACCCCTAAAAGTGAAGTACAAAACATAATTTCTTGCGTTTTAATCGTCAAAATTTGATTAAATCGTCAAAAATCTGTTTCGGTGGCTGGAAACGTCAGTTGAAAGGAATTTTCGTCCAAAAACTCCGTCGAGAAGAGAAAAAAGTACTAGTTTGAAGAGCTTCCAACGAAAACTTCCTTAAAAGAAGTAAAATATAGGAGGGGGAAGTATAATGGAAGGGAAGTATAACGGAGGGGGAGGTATAACAGAGAGGGAAGTATAACAGAGGGGAAGTATAACGGAGGGGGAAATATAAAGGATGTGAAGTATAACGGAGAAGGAAGTACTCGTATAAAGAAGGGCAGTTTTTTTTTCAAAAAATTTTCCTATTTTTTTTCGAAAATTTTTTTAAGTATCAAGGTAGAAATAATGGAATTTTCGCCCAAGGGAGGTCCCTCTCGTAACGGGTGGACGTATGAAATTTTTCCCTACTACATAATATGATAATTAATGTAGAAAATTGATAATTTTTTTTACACCAAAAATTTTTTAAGAATATAAGGAGTATTTGGTGAGAATTTTGTGAAAATCGGAACAACGGTTCGGCCGCAGCGCATATCTCCGCCATTTTTTCGAAATTCAAAAATCGCAGACGATAATTTCATGTTCAACTATTCAGGAAGGTTGTGTGAAAATTTGGTGAAAATCGGTTGGAAACTGTGGCCGTAAAATGTTCCGGAAAAATGCTACCGCCGGCCGGCACCACAGACAAAGTTGAGATCGGTAAAGATCAATGATTTGACCCTCCGGTTCTGGAAGGCCCTTCCCCAAAAACCCGACCTGGAGGGTATCACAATAACTTCTTTTAGGAAGATAAAAATTATTCAAGTCGAGCACAACCTGATCGTGAACAGTGGAAAGTTAGAACCTTCGTCATCCACACAACGAAATTCAAAAACAAAAAAATAAGCCGAATCCCACTTCTCAAGTTAAATTCTACATAGTAAAATTTCCTTGTGTTTTAACTCTATTATTAGTTAAATTAGAAGCTCCAAAAAAGGTATGCGTTTTGTCTTTTGTATTATAAGTATTTTTAATTTTTTTTTTCTTAAAATAAAGCCAAAAATGGATTCACCTTTTATGGAAAGCGTCGAAATCAGTTCAGCGGAAGATGAAGAGTCGAGACTAAGCGAGGAAGTCTGCGAGGCATTAGCCAATCAAGTCTTTTACAAAATGGGAGAAATTATTCACGTAAGGACATTTTTGGGGTAGAGCCTCTGTTGGCAAAAAACTAAAAACAAAATCATTTTAAATTTTTAGATGTCAAAAGTTATCATGCATCAAAATAAACGTGACTGCCTCACAACCTACGATGTCCAAAAAGCGTTGAATCTCTTCGGCGGAATAAAACTTTACGGCCACAATAATAACGACGATCCATCTTTCAAATACAAGCAAGAAAGAGAGTTTTTGTTGAATGTGATGTTGAACATAATTTATTTGAAGAATCGCTCTCACAAGACCTCTACTTTCATAAAGGGGATCCTTATATTCAAGGTACGTTAATTTTGCTTTCAAAATGTATAATCAACTTATTTATTTTTAGGAGCATGGGTTGTACCAAAGACAATGATTTGCACAGAAACGAAATAAGTTCTTATTTTCTATGATTTCAAAAATTCTCCTACTAGGAAAAATTTCTCATAAAAGAGTACATTTTATTCTTAAATAATGTAGATTATAATCTTATTTTTCAGATTGCACTTCTAGACTTGGTTTTTGTTATTTGGTCTATTGAATACAAACAACAAATCGAAATTGAAGGATATCTTGTCGATCGTCTTTAGACAAATCATCATCATTTCAAACCATTTATGGTATTTATTTTTTATTTGTTGCTGTGTTAAATTACGTTTGTTTTGTAGGTTCCTTCACGACTCTCCTTGCGTTTGGTCACACTCATTATTGGAAGGCCATTGGAGTTTTTATTTCTGCACTTGAAGAGTTGCACAAATCCAAACAAAATTGTGATTTACAAGAAGCAGAACATTATTCTTTAACTTTAGAAACTGATCAACAAGTATCCTATGAATTCCTTTCAATATATCATGATAGCTTTATTAGTAAGTTGGTTTCCTTCATATTTAACGAAGAATTATAATTTTTTTGTTTGTTTTAGATTTCATTAAATAATCGATTTAGAGAATTACTATCAAGTGAATTAGATATTTTAAATTTTCTGGAGTTGCAGAAGTCGATAGAAATGGATAAGAAGCTCTATGAAATATTTGGCGACAGTGTCGTCCCGTTTCAATTGCTTCGTCATCCATTCATCACACCTGCGTCGAGGCCTCCGAGGAGGCGAGGCCTCCGAGGAGGCGAACGTCTAAGTTATATATCGCCAGAAATACAGACGGGTTTAGTTTTAAGTCGGAGAAATTAGAAGTTGACAAAATGTTTCAAATCAAACGTCGTTTAAATGTTAATCAAACGTTTACTCCTCCTTTACTTTGGCATAAAAATTTAACGAATGAAAGCATTCATGTTAACATCAAGCGACCCCATGCTTTATACTATCAGCCTAATATTCAAAAGCGACCTCTTTTTTCATTTTTAAAGAAAGTTAAAAAAGTAGATATCATAGAAAATTTCAGTTATGGAAATATATCTGTGAATCTATAAATTTTAAACAAAAGTCAACGTTCATACCATTGATCTTGGTTATTAGAGGTATCAATCCATTTTAACCCTAGAACGGGCGCAGTGTGCTCTGTAGGCTCACCTCATAAAAATGGCCGCAGAATCCACACTAAACCTTTTAAAGCCAAACTAAAGTATTAGGTAGTTTTTTAGGGGTGTATTTAGAGGAAAATGTAAGTTTCTGTTTTAAAAACTCGTTTATTTATAATTTTCTTCAAAAAAACTAATACACCATTAAAACATACGTAAATGAGTGGTGGCCTATTAATTGTAATGTAAATAAATACTAAATTAAAATTTAAAACATAAAACTATTTTATATACACTAGTAAAAAGTTTCTAATAAATTTTAGTCGGAATCAGGCTCGCTGAGTTGAGTACTTGAGTACTTGAGTACTTGGGCGCGGTGAGCCTGAGAGATCAAAATGGATTGTACGCACACGTGTCACTGCTTAGAATCCAACTGAGCAAATGGTGAGACTCTACATGAGATTTTACGAAGGTACTAGGATAGAAGGTACCCAGGCTGGTCCTGGGGTTGAGTGGCACAAGCAGATTCCTGCCCTGAGCCTATTAGATCGGCCGCGCCCGTTCCAGGGTTAATGGTGCTGGTCATTCTCCATTTTTTAACCCTTATTTATTTTATAAATTTAAGTAAAGAAAAATAATTTTTTATTTCTTTTCTTGTTTATTCCTTTATCTTAACTTTCCTATAAATTAGAAAAGGGGCTTTTCATAAATTGACCCCTTCAAGGTATGTTGTGGTTCCCACATCTCCCACGGTGAATAGAAGGGTGAAGATCTGAGGTGCTGTGTGTCGAGCGATGATGTGTATGCGGATGCTGGAATGCGAGCTGTGACGTAAGTGTCGCAGATTTTGAAAAGTTCGTTCCGAGGTTGAAGTTCCGCCAATTCAGCGGGTTGAAGACGTGCTGAACTACTGAGAAATTGAGGGAAGTATTGCTGGCGCCGTCGATGGGTGATCAAGACTTGCCGGAAGCTTTTCTCGTTCTGTGTTTGTACGTTGAGAGTGTCAATATGTAACTTGTTGTTTCATCGCTTTTTTATTTTTAGTACATAGTTATCTTGAAAATTCGTCAAAATACCCTCAAAAAGGGACAATAATTCGTCAAAATCATGTAGGAACCAGTTTTTCTTTCGAAAAGGTAGACCAATTCGTCAAAATCAAGTGAAAACTGAGGGCTGTACTTGTACGTATGTCAAGAAATTGTAGTCCTTTCTAGTCCTAAAAGGACACCACAGCAATATGGCGAAAGCAATAGCCTTGGACCATCCATTTTCCTACTTGTAAAACTATTTTGTCACATAAAAAGAATATCGAATTATTTTTGCGAGGAGAAAGAGAAGTGTGTGGATACTTGTTATTTTAAACTTTCCCGGGTAAAATCTCCTTTACAATAGTTTCATTCTTCACCACTCAAAATTCTCTATTTACAACATTTATCGTTTTAATTATTTTTACTTTAAATAAAACTAATAACATCCTTTTTTAATTATTAAAAATTCCAATAAAATAAATTTTTTTCAAAAACTAGAGATTACGGGCGTGAAAATAAGGAAGGATGGATGATTCACTGATCTGAAATTCCATTGGCGTTACTGGTGCTTTGTGACATTTCTGACTCATTTCACTTTATTATCATTTCTGTTTAGCTTGCCTAAACGCTTTTTTTTATTTTATTTCTCAACAATCACTTCCTGGTTAATCGCAGCCTTCCTCAATAGCTTTTCTATTGTAAGTTTTAAAAAAATAGTATTTCTTAAGTATTTTGAGTTTCTTTTGTTCGGGTGAAAGCTGTTTTTTTGACTTCCTGTTTCTATCTTTAGTTAAGACTTCGAAGTTCAAAATGACGGACCATTTTGGGACGATAGCTGTAAAATGGGACCCGAAGAATCTAGAAATCAGGACGATGTCTGTGGAGAAGACTCTAGAGCCTTTGGTTTTGCAGGTAAAAAAACCGTTTTCTTAGTTTTTTTCTTTTATATATCTCTTTTTTAGGTGACTACTTTGGTGAACACCAAGGGACCCAGCAAGAAGAAAAAGGAAGATCAAAAAGAGCTCATGTGCTAGTAGCTGCTGTTGAAAAAGCGACTGAAAATTTCATCGAAAAAGGAGAAATGATCGCTTACGAGAATCCTGATATCAAACAGGAAATGCTCTCTGCTGTAGAAGAAGTTAGAAAAACAGGTAAATATTAAGGTTGAGTGGGTGTGGCCATACTAATTTTACCTTCCAGGTGAAGCTATGAGTGCTGCTGCTCGTGAGTTTGCTGACGATCCATGCTCTTCGCTCAAACGTGGAAATATGGTCAGAGCGGCAAGAAATCTTCTTTCTGCCGTCACTCGTCTTCTTATTCTTGCTGACATGGTCGATGTTCACCTACTTCTTAAATCGCTACGTGTGGTATGTACTTGACTTATTTATTCGTTTCCTAAATCTTTTTTAGGTGGAAGATGATTTGGAGAAACTAAAGAATGTCTCCAGTCAAGGAGAGTTGTTGGAGAACATCAAAGAATTTGGAAGAAATGCCTCAGAGCTTATGTCGCAAGCTGCCAAAAGACAGCTGGAGTTAAAAGACACTCAGCTTCGTGATGATTTAGCTGCTGCTAGAGCAGTCCTTAAGAAGCATTCAACCATGCTTTTGACTGCATCAAAGGTATCTTTATTATTTGTATTTTTCTCATAAGCAAAACTGTTTTAGGTGTATGTGAGGCATCCAGAACTTGCTGCTGCGAAAGCCAACAGGGATTACGTTTTCAAACAAGTTTGCGAAGCTGTCAATACAATCAGTGACGTCGCTCAAGGAAAAGGGCCAACTTCCACCACTAATCCTTATGAAGGTCCTGGCGAACTTGCTGCAGCACTTGATGATTTTGATGTAAGAATGGTGTGGTAAGAATGTGGTTTCTTTAACATCCGGTTTTAGGAGAGAATGGTGATGGAGCCGCTAGCATACAGCGAAGTCCGCACTCGACCTTCGCTCGAGGAGCGTCTTGAAAGCATCATCAGCGGAGCCGCTCTTATGGCCGATTCATCCTGCACTCGCGATGAGCGTCGTGAAAGAATCGTCGCTGAATGCAACGCAGTCAGACAAGCTCTTCAAGACCTTCTTTCTGAATACATGGCCAACGTAAGTCCCCTAAAATCTGTGTTATATTCTTTTTTCTTTGGGTGAATCTAATATAAAAACCGAGTGTTTTTCTTTTGGTAGCAACTTCAAATGCAAAGAGCCGGGAAAAGGGTACGAAAATGTCAATTTTCTTCAATGTCCCCCTTAACCGCACCTTTTTGTATATTTTTAAACATATTTGTATAATAGATAGAGAAAAACAAAACCTAGTATATGACATAGTTAAAGCATGCTTCTATTTGTTCCTAGAATTTAAACTAATTTAAGAGTTGGAGGTTAAAAGTTAAGTTGGAAAAGAATTAAGTTTCACAAATAAGATACTAATCCAAAGTTCGTAGTCTTTAAATTCTCAAAGGAAAGTTATTGTATTTCCCTCCATGTCCAGATCTCCTGATCTTGTAGAATCTTGTACCGATCATGAGGTTTTCAGTGTTGCCATCCGTCCCAGGCTTTTTCAGAAGCACTTTATGGCCACAATTTTCATTTTTACCCCACTTTTAAACCTCTACACTACAAAGAATATGTATCCTTTTCAAGGACATAGTCATCTTTCCAATTAACTGGATTTTTATCCTCCATTACTCTTTTTTTCTGGGACAATATTCTATTGGAAAAAACACTGAAAGTAAATAATCTATTGTAAATAAATCCGAAATTTAGCAGGTCAGGCATGAATGTCATCCATGTCGCATGGACCGGATTGATTTCATAGTCATTGTGAACCGTGACTTTCACTTCCTCCCATCTCTCTCTTCACTTTCCGAACCGTTCCGGACTAGTGCATGACTGAGAAAACAAACTTGAAATTTTCAAACACTTCGTTGTTCTGTTAACACTGCACAGGATTCATCCGTTTTTTATGAACTCTATTAACTATTTTTTGTTATTTAAATTTAGATGAGTGTGAAAGAGCAAAGCGAAGGGCTAGGACGTGCGATCGATCATATGTGTCGCAAAACAAGGGATTTGAGGAGGCAGCTTAGAAAAGCGGTTGTTGACCATGTTTCAGACAGGTACGTTTTATTTTATTTTCCTAGAACAGGGATTTTAAAACTTAAAGCAAGTTGGCTGAGTGGTAGGTTCTTAAATCTTGAAAAATTTACATGTGTGGCTAATTTTTATGGGACAAATCTATAACAAAAAAATTTAAAACCTAGGAAAAATCCTTAAAATTCTGTGAATACGTGGTTTTTTGACTAAAAACCTAGGAAAACTTCTAAAAATGGGGTTTTAAAAATAGGCATTCCCAAACTTTTTAGAGTGGACTGAGTGATGGGTCCCATTTTCTTTATTCAGTTTGAATGTTTTAAGAATTTCATGTTTGACTAATTTTTATGGTATAAAATCCTTAAAGTTTTTGTAAAAACAGGGTTTCTCTGTCCAAAAAACCTAGGAAAACACTTAAAAATTCTGTAAATACGGGGTTTCTTTGACAAAAAACTTAGGAAAAATCCTAAAAATGGGGTTTCTCTGTCAAAAAATTAGGAAAAAAGCCTAAAAATCCTGTAAAATTTTGGTTTCTTTATCAATAATCCTAAAAACAATGTAAAAATTTGGTTTCTGCCTTAAAACTGATAAAAACTCAATAAATAGGGGTTTTTGGTGAAAACTCCCAGATTCCTCTAGAAATACTTATATGTATGTGGGAAATATCTTGTTTTTTGAAGACTAAAAAACTTTGCATAAACGTTTAAAAACCTAGGAAAACTCCTAAAAATTCTGTAAATACGGGGTTTCTTTGACAAAAAACTTAGGAAAAATCCTAAAAATGGGGTTTCTCTGTCAAAAAATTAGGGAAAACGCCTAAAAATCCTGTAAAATTTTGGCTTCTTAATCAATAATCCTAAAAACAATGTAAAAATTTGGTTTCTCTGCCCTAAAACCGATAAAAACTCAATAAATAGGGAAATATCAATGAATTTTATCATTTATTAAGGGTTATTGTGAGGGAGATTGTGAGGGTTATTTTCCACCTGAAGAGGCGTATTACGCCGAAACCGGTCGTGGAATATCCGTTTTTTCATTCTCTCTCCCTCACAATAACCCTTAATCAATAAATAGGGGTTTTTGGTGATAACTCCAAGACTCCTCTAGAAATACTTATATGTATGTGGGAAATATCATGTTTTTTGAACACTAAAAAACTTTGCAACGTTTAAAAAATTGCCCATTGAGATCCCCTTGCCAGGAACAACCTATATTCTTTTTGCGGTTTAGTTGATAAACTTTTTGGGATTTTCACCTTGAGATTACCATAATGTAGGCTGATGTAGGAATGATTTTTCAGGTTCATTATAGTTCAAACCCACAGCTAAGTATGACTTTAAAGTAAGTTTATTTAAAGAAAGAAAAAAAAAATTAATTTTTACATTTTTAAGTGAAAGTCATTATGTAAGCAAGTAGGACAAAAATTAAATAATTTTTTTATGGCTCAGTTATTTTTTAGCTTCCTTATTTTGATTTTATAATAAGAAAGTAAAAGGTTATTTTGGGAATGGATTTAATGTTTGATTTTGTGGTCTAATTTTTTTGTTTTAATTTTTAGCTTTTTGGAAACGAGTGTTCCTCTTCTTGTTTTAATCGAGGCTGCTCGAGCTGGAAATGAGAAAGAAGTTGAGGAATATGCTCAAGTTTTTACTGAGCATGCCAATAAACTTGTTGAGGTAATCAATTTTATTATTATTTTTATAAATGTATTAACGCTTACGTTTTAATTTTAGGTTGCGAATTTGGCGTGTAGCATGTCTGGAAATGAAGACGGTGTGAAAATGGTGCGATATGCGGCCGCTCAAATTGACGCACTCTGCCCTCAGGTTATAAATGCTGCCAGGATCCTCGCTGCGAGATCAAGGTCGAAGGTCGCTCTTGAAAACATGGACGTTTTCAGAGACGCTTGGGAAAATCAGGTCCGAGTTTTGACCGAAGCCGTCGATGATATCACCACAATTGACGACTTTTTGGCCGTCTCAGGTAAACTAATCTCTCAATTTTCTTTTTTAAAGGAACTAACTGGGGTTTTATTTAGAAAATCATATTTTGGAGGATGTGAACAAATGCGTTTTGGCTTTACAAGAAGGAGATGGTGATTCTTTGGATAGGACAGCGGGAGCCATTCGTGGCCGCAGCGCTCGAGTCGCCAATGTCGTGACTGCTGAAATGGACAACTACGAGCCTGGAATATACACTGAAAGGGTTCTTGAAGCCATCAAAGTCTTAAGAGATCAAGGTTTGTCATTTTTAACAATAAACTGTCAAAAATATTTTTTTAGTTATGCCTAATTTTGCTCAACGAGTTGAAATCGCTGTTGAAGCCCTTTCGTCCAATCCACCGAAAGATGTTGACGAGAATGAATTTATTGACGCATCTCGACTTGTCTACGATGGCGTACGTGAAATCCGCCGTGCAGTTCTCATGAACAGGGTATGTACTAAGGATAAGAGTTAGGATAAGACTACATTTTAAGAAAAATCAATGGCTTTTAACATTTTAAATTTATTCATTATGCTAACTTAAGACGGACGAAGAACTCGATCCAGAAGAAGTTGAGATCGATGAGCAATATGCGTTCGAAACTCGAAGCAAATGTAAGATTTAGCCGTTGCATGGTAGTTATCGTAGTTTTTTTTGCACTTTTTTCAGAGCTCTGAGGAATTAGATACAGACACTGAGTTTGAACCCTATGAAGATTTGTTGATTGATAGCAGACATAAGCAACGTAAGATTTTTTTTTTTTTTTGCTTCCCCCCAGCCCAAAAACAACCTTTTTTGTTAAATTTCTTACTTTATTTGCCCTTTAAGTTATTAATTTTTAATTTTTGTTGAAACTAAAAACTGAAATAGCCCTGATCTTCTGAAAACAAGGTGAATTCATTTGATTTTTATTGAAATATCAATCATCAAATGATGTAGATTCTAGAACCGCACTTTTTTTAGGATGTGTGCTGTCGAATATTGCCTAAATTTAATATTTTATCTTAAATTTATTTCTTATAAATTTTTCAGCGAGTGTTCAAACTGTTGATCATGGAGTGGATGAGTATCCAGACATCAGCGGAATTACTACGGCTAGAGTATGTCTTTTATGCCAAACTTGCGGTTACTAATTTTTTTTATATGGTAGGAAGCCATGCGAAAGATGACAGAAGAAGACAAACAGAAGATCGCTCAGCAAGTCGAATATTTCCGAACGGAAAAACTCAAATTTGACCGTGAAGTTGCCAAATGGGACGACACCGGAAACGACATAATCGTCCTCGCCAACACATGTGCATGATCATGATGGAAATGACAGATTTCACCAGGTAACCTTGTATTATAAAAGTTTTTTTTTTAAACCAAAATTTTAGAGGGCGTGGGCCGTTGAAGACCACAATGGATGTAATCAACGCTGCCAAAAAGATTTCCGAAGCCGGCACTAAACTTGATAAACTTACAAGGCAGATTGCGGACCAATGTCCAGAATCTTCGACTAAAAAAGATCTTCTGGCGTATCTTCAGAGGATCGCCCTTTACTGCCATCAGTTAAACATCACTTCCAAAGTCAAGGCCGATGTGCAGAATATCAGTGGAGAACTTATCGTTTCTGGGGTAAGCAAAAAATTAAGACTGCACCCCAGAATTTGACGTTCTTTAAAATTTTAGTTGGATAGTGCTACTTCTTTGATCCAAGCTGCCAAGAACTTGATGAATGCTGTCGTCTTGACTGTCAAATCTTCATATGTGGCCAGTACTAAGTACCCTCGCCAAGGAACAGTTGCGGTAAGATTTTAATTGTTTTTTTCTTATATTCCTGGGTGTTGGAGAAAAAAAAAGATAAAAAAAATGAAATCAGGAGGTAGCCGAAGCTGGCGTTTTTAATCAAGATTCAGGATCTTTTTACTTCCCAGTTACCGATTCAACTTCCGTCCTCTACAATGTCGCCTTGGTAAATTTCGCACGGAAAGGCATTTTTGAATTGTTTTGTTTTTTACACTTTTCAGCCTTTTGTGCCGTAAAATCAATCAAATAATGCTTATTTTATGACTAAAAAACAGCTTTTTTAGGTCACTAATTTTTGAAAACCCCTAGCACTTTATAAAGGGTCAATTTTGCCACCTAAGGGAATTTTTTTTTTTTTAAATATTTTATTTTAAAAGATCAAAATCGACCTTTTCAGTTTCTTGTCAGTTTTTTTGACTAATGAATTTTGTGATTTGCTAGAGGGTCAAGACTCATTATGTTTGAAGAGTGAGTATTAGGTGTTCAAAAAAAAGTTGTCCCTGTTCCCTCCATGTTTTTAGATGAAAACTAACCTCCCTAGTACACTGTATTATAGCTCACTTTTGAACTTTTGGGCCTGTAGAACTTTTTCACCTTTTTTTTCTTTTCATTTTTTAACGTTTTTATTTTTGTTTCAGTCACCAATTGTCGTCTGGAAGATGAAAGCACCCGAGAAAAAGCCCCTCGTCCGACCGGAGAAACCCGAAGAGGTCAAAGCCAAAGTGAGAAAAGGTTCCCAAAAGAAAGTCCAGAATCCGATCAAAGCTCTAAGCGAATTTCAAAGCCCTGCAGAATCCGTTTAATCGTTACCCTCCTTTCCATTTAAAATGCGGCTTAACTTAGAAAAATATACAATAAAAAGCATTTAATATTTAATAATCACAGCCTATTTCCTTTGTATTCCCTCAAAAATTGGCTCAAAACTTCATTTTTAAATAAATTGGCTGTGATTTAAAAATAGCCAATATAAAAACGCAGTATTTCTTAAATTTATAACCCCTAATATGTATTACAGTAGATTTATCAAAAAAATTATATAAAGGGCATTTATTTATTGATTTTGCTATTTAATTATTTTTTAGAATAGTTTAGTTCTACCAAAGAATTTTGGATATGAAATTTATATTTTTTTGTAATTTGTGCTTACTTTGGGGCCATTTTGATAAGTTTTTTGGTTTCAATATTGTAGAGAATTTTTTTATTTATGAAAAAATTGGTTTTTACCTTCTTCCATTATTGGTTAAGAAAAATATTGAAAATTGATTCACTGGTCTAGTGGATATCTTTAATTGTAACGGTAAAATTGTTAAAATATAGTACATGCAATGTGATTTTTTTTTCTTCCATGACATTCCTGGGATTTTTTTTTCGTGGCCTCGACTCAATTATCTTGAACTGGATTTGTTTAATTTTAAGTACCTTTGTAATTAGAGGTTGATCTTAGTTAGGGAAGGGGGTGAAACCGAAATGAAAAAATAGAATCAGTGACCTATCCGTCTGTCTAAAGGTATCTTAACTGCGTTTTTCCGCGATGATCGAGAAGGAAAAGGGCGAAAACGCCCGTGGTGTTTTCAATGAAGTCGAAAAATATGCAACGGTAAGTTTATCATGTCAATCCTTAGAAATTTTATGAAATTTCCAACAAATTTTACTTTCATATTTTCCTTGATTTTTTAACATTTTTCCCTGTGGGAGTGAAATGTTAAAAACAAAGTGGAACCTTAGGTCCTTTATATGAGGAGTTAAAAATTTTTAGTTTTGCTTTTTCCTAATAAATGAAATAAAATTTAGAAATAAAAATTCCAATAAAAAAAAGTACATATTTTCATTAAATTTTAAAATTGAAAAGGTGTCTGCCTTGATGTTTCCATCTTTCCCTGTGTCCAATTTTTCTTTTCTATCGTCTTATCTAGTTTGCCATCTTTTTCAATATTAAAATTTATGTGATAGTTAATTAATTAAATGTTTAAAAAATATTAAATTTTTAATCAATATTTAATACTGGCTGTACCAAAAGGCTGGGCCCAGGCGGTGGCTCTTGCCGTATTCCTTGGCATCGATCAAAATCAACTCTAAAGAGATCCCCCAGTTCATAGAATATGCAGAAACCGGAAATTATTTTTATAAAAATCTCGCACACTTTAGATTTGAACCCTGGACCTCTAACGCTATCCCACATATTTAAAAACAAAATTTACAATTTTTTAAGCCAAAAGTTTGTTCATTTTTATTTAATTTAAATAAATGTGCTGCGTCCTAAATTTTTTTTAATTTGCAAATTAACTACTTATAAGCAAATTTAAATTATTTATAAATTAGATGATCTTTTATAATTTTAGAGCTTCCATTTTACTACTAATACATAAATCACTATTGTTTCTAATGTTCAATCAATTTAACTCTATTATAAAAAAATTAAATATTTCAAGAATATTTCTCAAAATATTGTTTTTATGTTGTAAAAAAAATTTGTTAACCCTCATCGACCTATGGGTTCCGCGACTTTCTAATTAACAGTAAAAGATTATTATTATCTTTTGAAATAAACAACAGTGATAAAATAAAAAAATCAAGTGCCAAACTTATGAGTCAACGAGGAAAAAAACTGCAGTTCTCCGACTTTTGAGTGGTGTTACATCTAAAAATAAAACCATTAGTTGATTTTTGAGATATAAACAAATAAATGCTGGAAAATAAAAAGGAGGAATAAAAAAGTCAACGATCTAAAAAAATGGAGACGCCGGAATTTCGGGCATGACTCCAAACTCTAAGTGCAAGGCCATGCCAGGTTTATTGTAGGATGTTGGACAAGGGTCGAAAACGATTTACTCAACGTTCTGTCATATATTCATTATTTTTTAATCGAGATTTTTCTTTCTCCGTTATGTCGTGAAAAACGATTTCCTTCCTCATTTTTTTTAAAACGCCCACTCAAAACCGCCTTCCTCTTTTAAACCGGATATCCTTGGTTTCATGCAGATTCACATGAAATTCTCATTATTATTGCATCAACGTTTTTCGTCGCAAATGCGTTTAAAATTTCTAAAGGTGATCCACTTTATAATCATTCTACACTTTTCATTATTTATGAACTGACAAAAACGAAATAAAGGAGCCTCCTTAACCTTAAAATTTCGGGAACAACTTTCAGGTTCTGTCAGGAATTTTTGGGCACAATGCATGAAATCCTTTGTCCATTTTTTGCGTATCAAATTTTAAAGCAGTCAGGACGATTTCATAAAAAATTAATAAAAATCGCGGGAGGGGGAAAAAAAACTTAAATTTTTGATGAAGGTAAACCTTTCTTTTGGAAGAGGAGAGGATTATCCTTTTTTTGTAGGAAAAAGGGTTGACTTAGTTTCTTCACAATGACTATTATTTATTTGAAAATTAGTGACCCCTTAGAAAATTTAATGGCGATTTTAGCAATTTATAAGAGCACTATAATCACCTTAAAAATTTTTTTTAAGATGCCTGGTTGTCTCTAATTTTGAAATAATAGCCATTGCGTAGTGAGGAAGCTAACCTCCCACCCATCAGACATCTATTAAAAAATATCTACGGGTCTAGAATCTTCAATATTTTAATAACGTAAATAATAATAAGGAAAAAAACTGTTATTTAGATAACTCATGATACTTTATAATAGATTAAAAAGATCTAGACGAGCCTCTTTTGATAATAAAATTTTTAGGACCAAAGTTCCATAACCTAACGTCCTCGTTTTTTATACGGGCCTATTTTTAGCAATAATTAGATATCTAATTAAATAATATTAGTAAAAAAATCAGGGCATCGAAATTATCTAGGGCAACCAGTTTTTACTAGTTTCGTTGACGCAATCATAAGAAATCTAGAAATTTCATATATTGAAACTGGACTTTTTCGTGTTTTTCCGTGGTGATCTCAGAAAACCTTGCCTTTCGGAAGAGGAAATGGCAGGTTCGAAATATGCCAAGGAGATTTATCATTTTTGTTATCTAATTAGTTCCATTAGAATTCTAAGAATAATAAAATTTATTTACTTGACTTTTTTTTAAACTTAAAAAATTCTTTCAGTAGAGAATAGTAAGAGTAAATATTTATATCCAAACATATGTATTTCTAATTCAATGGCAGGGGGATTGAAAAAATCGATTGGTGCTTATTGAAAACTGTTTGAAATCCTTGAGAATATTCGATTTTTAGGCGTACATAGGTACTTTCAAGTTTAACCCTGGGGATTTGAAAAATGGGATAGAAGTACAAGGACTCTTATGAAGTGACTAATTAGAAATAGAGCAGAAGCCAAAAAATTGTTTAACTCCTTAAAATCGATTCGAACGTTGGAATTTGTTCTATCTCATTCAACTTTTTTTTTTCATTGTAATCACTACTTTTGAAATTGAACGAAGGTCAACAAAATTATTCACACACGTCTTTCGTCATCAATGAGAAGCAAAATTTTTAATCAGAATAGTTCACTCTTGAAGGCCTTCTCAAAGAGAAGTTATTGTGAGACCCTCCAGAGCGAAGTATCTGGAAAAGGGTCTTAATTTCCTTCGCAATTTCACAGAAACAGCTATTTCGTAAATGGCATTTTTTCCCTCCCTCGCAATTTTATTACCTATTGGAGTCAATAAAAGTTCAAGAAAAAGGAAAGTTATTTTCCTTATTTTTTATAAAAATAGGCCAAGACCTATCTTGGCGATTTGGCGACCCGATCCTTTTCATTCAAGTTTCACGGAGGAAGCTTCGTTCGTAAGATCACAAAAATATTAATACCTACCTAAATAATTAACTTCCTTAAAGAAGTTATTGTGATAGGGTACGTCGGGTTTTTATAATTATTTGTTTATTTTTTTGAAGGGGTATCATAGGTGATAACGATAAGATGATACAAATTAAAAACACTTTACGTGTTTTGTTTTTTATTGCACACCTTAGAAAAATATTTGTTGGTAATACAAGATTGTTTAATAGCACAAATGGTATTTTGTTTATCAACGAGGCTTGAGAGATTCAGTACCAAGGCAGTAATTTAAATTTTGAAAATCCCAAGATGCGTGCTGAGAGTTTGCTTTGTGAAGCTCCATTCCAATGGGTGAATGAAATCAGGTTTTCAAGAGAAGTCATCGAAATGCCCTCCATTTAAGGATTTTTGGAAAAGGTACTTTCATACCCAGTAGAAGAAAATTGATTACTGATTTTTTGAGTTGCCGGCAGTTTTTCGGGAACGCGCCAGCATTTTTCATCGTATACGCCGGCCGCACCAGTGAGAACCTCATCGGTAACGATAACCAATTTTTTTACTGCGGATTCTCAAATATCTTTCCCATGCCAGGCCCCCCCAGTGCTTAGCGACGCCACTTCGCTTGCCTGGCCGAAGATTTTCTTTTTTTTTTGTTTTACCTTGATTTTGTCATAAAACCTTTTGGAGATATGACAGCTTCCTTTTAGGAAGTTAACAGGAGAAACATGTTCAAATGGTTCAATTCTTCGTAATCTTGATAAGGTGTCAGCAACTCAATAATTTATGTAAATTTATAACGACTTTTCGTATTATTTCTATCCTTGAAAAAGAATTTTTTTTCCCCCATTCTGACCGAACAACCTCGAAGAACAACATGACTAATCAATGAACCTAGACTTTCCTTCCGATAAACTCGAGACGTTCTCGTCCTCCAGCCAAATGATCGTTTACCTACTAATTTTTTAAAAATTTTCGTCATATTTTAACTTCCTCATTAATTTTTAAGATGAAGACCATTTTTTTCCCTTCTGTTTTAAAAAAAAATCGCTCTCAATTCTACGTTTCGAAGATCTTAAGCTTAAGATCTGAAGCTTTCTTCCAACCTGATAATGAAATTAAATTTTGAGAGAAAAAAAGGGGGGTTTGGAGATTAAATAACTTAATAAGCAAAAGTAAAACAATAAATTAATGGTTGAATACTTGGTTTTGATAGAAATTTTTATAAGGTCCTGAAAGAAGGTCGTTGGGTGAGCTTTGGAGAACGTGACGTCTGTAACGTCGAGCTTTTTATGAACACGATATATATCAGATTGATGTTACCTAATAAGATGTTTTTTATCTGTTTAGGATGTTTTTGTTTTTTGTGTAGTTGGGTACCTTTGAACAAAAGAATTCCAGGTCAGCAGGTAAAAGACGGACCCCCCTTGCGTTTACACATTTTTTTCCCTAGTTTTCAAAAAGTGAATGACATAAAGCCGGCGATATCGAACGGATGACGTAGCGGATTCTGATTGGAGGTTCGCCGGGCGAGCCCCTCCCCACCCAGGCCACGAGGCTATCGGAACCCCCCGTCTCACCCGCCCGTCTCTCACGGTTACTAAATACCCGGAGACCTCATTCAAAAACTACGAGTCTCGCTTTCGCCTTGCATTCCTCGAGATGAGAACCAAAACAGACATCATCGCTAAGTTCTGTCTTTGCTCCACCGACGATCCGGTCAAAGAAGAGATCAATGATTCTCCGTCGCCGTTACCCACGGATAAGGTATTAACCTCCGTGTTTTTTTACGTTTTTTTTTTGCCTTATCGGTTTCTTGGCGTCTGCCGCTTTTTTATTGACACCGCACCCTCTCCCACGTGGGGGCTTCCCATTTTCATCACACATACCTAATTCTTTAATTTTTAGTATTATGCAATATCAACACATGTGAAGCCATATATCAACTGTCTTGTTGCTCACTCAGATTTCATCATTTCAATACTCATCAAAATATGTAGCATTCCAGAAGATTTCTTCAATTTTAAAGTTAAATCCAGCTGCTTAAATCACTTCTTTCTTATCTTGAAATCAACAGACACGGTTTATCTGGATCTGCTTTACAAAACTAAATTTTACGGTTGCTCTCTTATCACGCCTAAATCTTCCCAAACAGATATTAGCCCTGCAGTTCTTGAAAAACTGTATTCGGTAGCCATTCGCTCGTTTTTAAATTTATAACTCGGAAAACTGGTTCCTTCAAAGTTTAACTTCCGAAAATTCGATAAAATGATATTTCTTGACCAAGTAAGCTAGGAACCACCCGAATTCCGTCAAAATAGTTTTTTTGAAGAATCTAGTAATTCCTAGAAAATCTTATAATTACGTCCAAAGTGGCTTTCAATTTGGGAAATCTCGTTTCCCGCCTTCTATCCAATAGCCTTGCAATATTTTCCTTCAAGATAGTGACTTCTGATTTCTATATTTTTTTGAAGGTTTTCTTATTTTTTACCTAGAAACTCCATTTTTATATGATTTCAGTTGCTTTCTTTCAATGTCATCGGATTTTTGGAAGTAGTGGCTTTCTGCTGTAAACCGAAAATTTACTGTATTTTTTGTGTTTTCTTGGCTCTTTTGTCCAAGAAACTTTTATTTTATCGGATTTTTAGTGTTCTACTGGCTCTTTTAGCTCAGAAACTCCTAGAAGCCATTACGGACCTAATTTCCTATGATGCCAGATTTTGAAAATTTTGTCGACAATTTCGCTTTTCCCTGGGTTTTCATAGTTCTACCCCTGATAGTAACCCTCGAAGTTCGAAATACCAACCAAAAGAGACCTTTTTGCCTTTTCTTTGTTTCAGAGGAGGCACCAATTTTGTGCCAAAAATGCGTTTTGACTGTTGTCCCTAAAGCGTTACGTCCCTCCAAAAGGGCTTCCCAAAATTTTTTTTCAAACCTGTTTATTGGTAGCTTAGTAATCAGTAAAACGACCTGCTTTGTCTTCAGGATAAGGGCTATCAGTTGCCTTGGTCGGTGCTTCTCGGCTAAAATCTAAAATTCAAATTTACCCTGTGGCTGAGTTTCATTTTGTACACCTAATAAATAAAAATTGTAGGAAATTTAATTTTCTATAAATTTGTACTTAATTATTTTTTTTTTTTTAGGATGCACCATTTTCGGAAAATAATGTTTTTTAAAAATAAATTTATCTTGAAACAGTGCGTCCTAGAGAAAAAATGAATAGAATAAAAATTAAAGAGAATTGAATTCCCAACTGATTTTATTTAGTGCATTTTTTCAATATCTGTAACGGTTTACGATTTACAAGCCTTCAAAAATTAACCTTCTTAAGGTTATACTTCAATAACCTTCTTACACGGAGAAGGTCAACTTTTGATGGACTTTAACGCCTAAAATGTTCAAAATTTTGAAAAAATGAACTACTAGGTGTACAAAATAAAACTCGAATTTTTGAAGTAGGTTCAGGTGGGCAAATGACTTTTTTTTTATCGCTACTACTTCAATCATGGAGAAGTCTCAAATCTGATTAACACGTGATTCACAGAGCATTAAGAGTGAGTGCATTTTAATCTATTGCCACTTGAAAATTCAATTTGTATTAAATTTTTCCGCGAGTTCGCTTTCGGTTCAACCCGGAGTCAATTATTTCCGAAAAAATCCTTCTGCACTTTCAGATTTGTTAGTCATTTCGTAGATGGCTTCAAGGCAAAAGCTCCTTCCCCCCGTCCTATAGCTCCAGGCAGCGTTACTTATTTGGTAGAACGATGGGCTCTCCGAAATTCCATTTCGAACCTCTTCTTTCCTTTGATTGTGTTTGAACTAGTCATCTAAATGTTCATATTAGAAAAACCGTTATCCTTTCTTTCCATCGTTTGCTCTTAGAATGACACTGTAGTTCCTGTTTATGCAAATGAGTCATAAAAGTAACCAAGGACTAATTCAAGAAATTATCGACGCAATCTTACACCTCCTGCTTTGAGGTTTATTTAAAATTTATTGGGGGAATAAGGGAGAAGGCGGTAGTGAGTCGACGTCGCCGTGTAGGCTTTTTTTAGGCGTATCGTTCAGTATGGGTCGAGACGACGGGTGGGACCGAGGTCATATCGTAGCCGGCTTCCGTTATTTCTTTTCAAAATGTAACATGTGTTAACAAAAACCCAGACAAAATATGAAGTGAAAAAAAAAAGTTTATTTTAAAAATCAAGTGTAGAAATTACGGGTTATGTCGAAAGGAAGAGGATGTCGAGGTACGTTGGTGAAGCTTGTTAAGCTTCCGATGAGAGGAGTATCGAAACTTACGGGAAGAATATTGAGGACGATTGTGCGTTCGTTGATGCAAAACGTTGTCTGGTTTGTCACAGCTATTCTGACAGTATTTTTTGTCGTAAAAAATTTTTGTGTGAACGTATTCAAAAATGTTAGGGGGTCGACCTGCGAAAGAAAGATCGAAATTGTCTCTCGCTCAGAAGGCAGGTCCGTTGTCGACGTAATCCACGATGCATACGAAAAGTGTGCCGCCGTTTTTGGAAGGCTGACAAACTCATTCACCTCGCTTGTGGTCAAAGTGACGGACCCGATTAAGAGCGATTATGAAAAGTTTTCTCGAGCCGAATCCAATTTTAGGCACAAAATCAAAAACAATTTGACTTCAGTCTCCGACAAGTTTAACGCAACGTGGTATTCGTTGAAATACAAAGTATCCGAATTGTTTACTTCGGTTTCCGACACAGGGAAACAAATTGTCTCATCGGCGGCTGACAGCGTCAAAAACTTCTTCGGAGTTTTTATCATAAAGGCGTCCACCGCCAAAGACAAGGCTGTCGATAAAGTCTCTGTCGTCGCCATCAAGCTTAAAGGGGTCAGCGACACCGCCTACATCAAAGCGCAAAATGTCAAAGACACGGTCAGACTCGGAACATATTTCGTTGTCGAAGAAGGCAAAAAGGATTCCCTACATCCAGAAGGACAATCGCACGCGGAACTTTACAAATCAGAGACGGCATTATCTATAACATAGAGAGAGTCAAATTGGCTTTTACCAATAGCCAAATCTATCTATTCTTCAGCAGCAGAGTAAACAAAAGAATCACAGACATGCAAAACGTTTCCACTCTTGACAGCGTCGTTCTCTTCAGCGTCGTTGGCCTCATCGGTTATTTTTCTACCTCGTTTTCGACAAGCATCAGAAAGAAAATTATCACAGATCTCTTAAAATTCATCCTTCCGTAAGTAATTTTCGTCACAGATCTACGGTGTACCATTTAAAAAATCACATTATTTTTATTTAGGCCATGTGTCATCTTTATCAAAATTTTTAGTATTCCCTTTTGATTCAAAAAAATGCTCAGGTGTCCGACATTCAAACTAATAAGCGCGTTCGCTCCCAGCGTCCGGCGTGTCTCACCCGTCCGACGTTCGTCCCCAGTTCGTAAACGAAAAGTTCTGAAAAACTCGATTATTCGTCTGCTGCCAAATGTCTTTCTTCTCTTCCATTCGCGCTCGAGAACGCCTACGCTTTCGACTACAGTACAGATTGCCCTTTCGATGCGGATTTATCTTTGCCGGCTTTAAGTTATCCCGAGGTAACATTTTAAAAAAACGCGTCTTGCGTATTACAATAGAAAACCGGTTTCTATCACCTTGAGTACTCGCGATTTTTGTAGGAGGTGCTTGCTTAATAACTTCCTGATGAAATATTTTAAATTCGATTTTTACCGTTATTTAAAGACTTCCTGAATTCCAAGCTGAAATTTTGGAATCTAGCCCTTTTTTCAGTTTTTCTCCTTGACAGTGGAAATCCTCCGGCGAAAGTTCAAACATGTCTCCCTCTAAATTTTCTTTGCTCCCTTTTAGTCTCTCTAATCCTCTATCTTCTCCTTCGACTTAACCTTCGGACGTGGGTACAGGTATTAATCGGCTTTAGGACTACATTTTCTTGGAATCTAAAGCAGTTTTACCAACATTGAATTTTTTATTTGTCGCTTTTTTAAAAATAAAATTTAAAACTGCGTACAAACAATTAAAATGCGTTCGTCATTCGAGCCCACTTAGCCGGTTGGATTGTTTGCCTCGCAATTAAACAAACTAAACAATTAGTATCTCGAACGTTTTTTTCTCTTTTCAAGTTCAATGTCGGCGAGGTCTAGGACAAGGTCAGGTTCGATCCATTACTTCCAATTTTCTTCATTTAGAAAATCCTCCGATCGGCCGATTATGGCGACCACGCGATGATGGTGCAAAATCGATCCCGACTGCATCATCCTCCATTTTGGTTTTTTGAACGAACCTTTTATTTATTTCTAAAACGTATCTAATCATCTTTCCCGGAAGGCTCACGTGCGGAAACGGTATCGGAACACCACGGCCAATCTCCTCACGCTTCCTTTTTCGAGGGTGTGGACCCTTGCGAATAAAAGGCCGCTTTTTTAACCTTGAAAGGACGAAGGAAAAAATCTTACGTAACGTTGCATTAAGACGTTTTTTTATATTCAACTTCGCGACCTTAGACAAATGGGATACGTAACTGTTCATGTGAAAAAAATTTAACTTTTATGTCTTTAACTTAAAACTCTTGGCAAGGACGTCTAGTCTTAAGGCTGGAGTTTCCTGTTTTGAGCTAATAATACAACCGACCGGTATAGAATTTTTTTTATTTCAATCCTTAAAATACCAAAGGTTAATGAAAACGTCGATTTTAATAACGGGTTAATTTTTTCTCTCTTTTTTTTAATCGACGGCTTTCTCTTAAGAATTCGATAACTGCCGCTTAGTTTCACTCATCTCCCTTTAAATTATTTTTTTTTCTAGTCAAAGCAAAAATTAGTCTATCGTTTATTGACCCCCATATTTTGATTATTCCATAAACTTTGTGCAGCTTAGCATAATAAAAATAAACTGTCTCTAATGACAAAAAAAGTTAGTGAAACCATATATTTCTGCGTATTCTTGCTTAATGCGTCTAGTGTCTAGGCCCTGGAGTTACGATTTCTTCACACAAAACGACGTTTTGCTCCAAAAAATAGTCGATATCTCGACTTCCCTTTACATTTTTGACTTTCTGAAACAAGATTTAGAATCTGCGTTAAATTTTACATAAAATTTGATGGTTTCAGACCCATTTTGATTTCAAAAAGCCCATTTTAAAAGACTTTTCAACCTAACTTGATTTTTTTCCCTTCTTTATTTTAAGTCGTCAATATCTCGAAATTGTTGGCTTTTTGATAGCATATTGTTCATCTGCGTTAAATGTTGATGCACAACCCATTCTGAACGCGGTAACTTCCAAACCTGAAAATCGTCGATATCTAGACTTCTCTTTGCATTTTTGACTTTCTGGTTCAGATTTGGGATCTGCGTTAAGTTTTAGATTGTGCAGACGCATCTAGATGTCTAAAAGCCCATTTTTTTCCCTCCATTTATATTTAGCGTGAAAATGATGGCTTTCGGGTATTTTACCCAATTTTGTAATTAAATTGAAACGTAAAATTATCCCAGATGATACCCATCGTAGGCTCATTTGGTTTTCTCAAACCAAAGTCTCCAAAATATTAGTCTAATTCCAAAATTTCAGCCTGTTGAATTTCATTGCAGTGCCCCCCCCCCCCCCGGTTGGCAATGACGTTTTTGAAATTTAAAAAACTCTGTTTTCCCCTCTTAAGCGTTTTTATTCTATATTCTATCAAGTTATTAAAAAAATTACCTACGAAAGTGTCGAGGAGGAAAAAAAAAGTAGGTGGGGATGGCCGGAGGAGGCTTGGGGCTTGCCTCCGGGTTCGCGTTTTTTAATTCGACAACCTTCCTTCGCGTTTCCACGTTGATCCAGTCTCGTTGTCCTCTCCCTCCGGCAAAGAACTTCTTCTTTTTTCTTCTTCAGAAAACTGAGGGAAAAACGAATTTCGCGAACGAAATGCCACCGTTCTCAACCGAAGCCGTCGGCCCCTCCACTTACGTGAGTCAATTTTCACATCGTATTTAACTTAATTTACATACTCGCTTCTAATTTTTATATTCAAACTGTTACCTAAGTCATTTTTCCAAAAACAAATTTTTAAAAAATATTGAACAAAAATTCCATAAAAAATAATCCTTCATTGCCGAAGTTATGGGTGTTAAAAAAATTAAAAAATTACAATAAATGACTATCAAAAGGTTTTAATCTCACGTTATAAAATAAAAAGATTATGCAAAAAAAGCGAGTAAAATAAAATTTATTGCAAGTCTCACCTTCATTGTATCTTATTTATTTAAGATTTTGCAGTATTGTCAAGTTTTTTTTATTTATTTTATCACTTTTTTAAATGTTTTCCATGCATTACGTAAACGCGCGTCAACTTCTACATTTGGTTTAAATAATTTAAAATTTAATTAGGTCCGCGATTGTATGATAATTGGAAATAATGATGAATAAGGTATTGCTTTTTTTTTCTATTCCTTTCAGTGATTCCCCTCTGCATTTTATAAGTTTATTTAACTATGTTATTACTCATTTTGGTTTATCTATTGTGAGGAATTCACCTTAAAACACGAGAAAAACACAACTTTTCAACCTATTAAGTTTTAAATTTTTAGGAAGACCAAAACTAAAAATTTTGTGCGAAATTCCTCCAAAAAATCCTTCCCTCTGTTATTATGGTAATTTGGTCTTCTTGATCTGGTAGTTTGAAATGCAAACAAATTGAAAAACGCAAAATTTTGGTATTAAAATCTGTTGAAAAAGCCCAAATTGTTTTTTCTTTTTTTTTTGCATTTATGAGTTGACAATGGTGCTGATAGCAAACCTGTTGATTTATTCCATTTTGTTTGCTAAACGTTTTACATAAGGAAAAGCAATAAAAATTCATAAAACAAGATAACGGATAAAACGTTTTTTTCCCATCTCTTGCCCTTGAAATCAAGCAAAACGTTAAAAAAGTGGGGAAATGATGGAAATTTTCGGTGTTTCTCGTTTTTTAAACGGTCGGGACTTCTTCTTTTTTTTCTCTCTCTCGAGCGAGCCCCTCTGAAAAGTAATTTTCAAGGTCTTATTGCGCATTTGGTGAATGACGTGTATATTCTGTTTACCTGACTATTATTTACATGGTTTTTCTTGTTTATTTTTAAAGAATTTGACTTAGAACTTGGCCTATTGAAAATTACTTTAGTTTCTCGATTTGGGGAAACTGCTCGAAGAATTTGCTTATCTAAATTTTTTCTTGAAGGACTGAAGGGCTCTCATTGGCCGTTTGAATAACCTAACCTCAAAATATCCCGTTTATGATAACCTCTACAAAATGCAATTGAACTGTCCTTAATCTTTGAACTGCTGATTATTTTGCAACTAGCCACATTTTTCGACTTCTTAAATTGCCATTAAAATGATATGTTGAACTCAATCGGCCTATTTCTCAATGGTCGCAAATGATTTATGATGGTGATTTTAATTTTCTTAAAAAGAAGTTATTGGATTACTCTCTACTTCTGGTTTTTTCGACATGGTCTTCCAGAGTGTGGAGAATTAATGATCTTATCTTTACTGATACTATGTTTTCACCAAATACTTCATAAATCCTGTAGTAGAGAGAAATTTGGGCTTTTCTCGCCTGCTTTGTGTGGCCTGGCAAAGACTTTATTTTTACTACCTCGATACTTAAAATTTTTGTTGTTGATGTTTCAGATCAGAGATGCCTGCAAAGAGATGCTTCTAGAAGAGCCGACGTTGAGAAAATGCATGGAATCTCTTCACCAACAAATTTTACTTGGACTGGACCCGAAAACTCAAGAAAAATCGACTGTGAAATGCTACAATACCTATGTCCAAGATTTGCCGACTGGAAAAGAGAGCGGACAGTTCCTCGCTTTGGACCTTGGAGGTACCAACTTTCGAGTTTTGCTAATTACTTTGAACGGCCATCTCTTCGATATGACGTCCAAAATCTATGTTATACCTCAAGATGTAATGACAGGATCTGGAGATGAGGTTTGTTCGCTTTTTAACGATTTTTTTTTTTTATAAATTTATTTTAGCTGTTCGACCACATAGCAAACTGCTTAGAAGCTTTTGTCAGAGAACACCGAATTGCAGACAAAAGCCTTCCACTCGGCTTCACCTTCAGTTTCCCTCTCAAACAAGAAGGCCTCACAAAAGGTATTTTGCAAAAATGGACTAAAGGGTTCAACTGCAGCGGAGTAGTCGGTGAAGATGTTGTCAAACTTCTTGAAATCGCCATCAAAAAGAAGAATGTAATCAAAAATTTTACTTAAAACCAATTTTGACAATTTTTTCTCCAGATCAATATTGACGTCTTGGCAGTTTTGAACGATACCACAGGAACTCTGATGTCTTGTGCTTGGAAAAACCATAATTGCAAACTTGGAGTTATTCTTGGTACCGGAACTAATGCTTGCTACGCTGAAAAAGTTGAAAACGTCAAAGGTTTTGAGCCTGCCCCTGGCAAACCGTTGGTACTCATCAACACCGAATGGGGAGCGTTCGGAGAAAAAGGTGAACTCGATTTCATCAGAACTTCCTTCGATCGTGAAATCGACGAAAATAGCATCAATCCCGGAAAACAAATGTAAACACTAAAAAATTTTATATTTTCCCATTCTAAATATTGTTTTAGTCATGAGAAGATGATATCTGGAATGTACCTCGGTGAATTGGTGAGATTGCTGCTTGTTAAATTTGCGAAAGAAAAAACTCTTTTTAATGGAGAACTCTCAGAAAGGCTCAACACAAAAGGTTCCTTCCCTACTGAATTTGTGTCAGAAATTGAAAGGTTAGATAAAAAAGATAATAGTAACAAAATAATTAATATTTGTGTTTAGTGATAAAAGAGGAACGTTCAAGAACTGCAGGAAAGTTCTTGGAAAGCTTCATATGCTCGATGTGAGCGACCAGGATTGTGCGAACATCCGATATGTTTGTGAATGCGTGTCGAGACGTGCTGCTCACTTAGCGTCCGCCGGAATCGCCACTTTAATCAACAAAATGAAACTCGAATCTGTGACCGTTGGTGTAGACGGCTCCCTCTACCGTTACCACCCGTATTTTCATGACCTCATGATTGAAAAAATCAGCCAACTCATCAGCCCGTCTATTCATGTAAGTGTTTGTTTATAATCTACAATTAAGAGCTTCCAAATTAGACAAAAATGTGTAATTTTTTCTTTTCTCATAAAAGGTAAGCCTGATGCTCTCAGAGGATGGGTCTGGTAGGGGCGCTGCTCTTGTCGCTGCGTCGAGTATTTGAGATAGGCGAGATTGTACCACGATTCGCCCTCTATGTGAATCTGAAGGAACTTCCACCTCGCATCTTTAGTCCCTTAAGTGTACTTAAAAAAACCCCTGTTATGTACAGAAATTCCATTATCTCTTTTTGTTATTTTTTATTACCTTAGTTTCCTTCTCGTTTTTGTATAAAAGGTTGACATTTTTTTAGAAATTACCTTCCATTTTGATATTCATAGATATTGTTAAACATTAAAACTTTTAGATAATATTTTTAAAAATTCTATTTATTTTTTTAATTAGGTAATTATTGGAAAAAATTGTATATAGGAAGAAAGTGCCTTATATTTTATATATTTAAAATTCTGATTTGTTATTTTTATGTGCTTTTTAATGACATAAAGGTTTTACGAGATGCCTAAAAAAAATAATTTTGTTAAAAACGATATATTAATAAAATGATTTATTGAATAGTATTTATATTACTTTTTAATTTTTAGGGTTATTCACTTATATTGTCGAGTGATGGAAGTGGAAGAGGTGCAGCAATTGTGGCGGGCATTGCGGCCACCTCAGAAAACCGGGCAGTGACAAATTGAATTCAAAACACTAGAAATTCCGTCTGAATAAAATTTGAAAATTTATTTATATTTTTTATTAACTAGATTATAGGTTATCTTGAAGTTCAAGAAAAGGAAGCCGCTCGTAAACTCAAGTCTTTTTCAAGCTATCATGCTGCTATCTATGGGGACCTCCAAGGAGTCCGTGGGCCAAACTTTGAATCCCTGTGGCATTTTCCAAAAACCGTGTATAGGGTACAACAATAACTTTCTTTCGAGAAAGAAATCGATGAATAAAAAAACTTGTGATGCGATCATTTTATTTTTTATACATCAGTTCTGAATACACAACTTATGTCACACCACAAAGATTAATAGCAAAATTGCACAGAATATTTTTGATTTAAATTTCTTAGTTAAGAAAAAGAAAAACATCATTTCTTTAATAAAACAACAAAATATTAAAAATAATAAATAAAAATTTATTTCGTCTCTTTGACGGCTTACAGCCGCTAAAAATGAGTCACTAATAAATAAAAAGATAATAAAAACTATATTTTTGCATAATTTTCTTTAGTTAAAATAATTACATTTCTCTACAAGTCTTGGCACTGTGAGCAGTCTTAAGGAAATTTTTTTTTAAAGGCTTGTGACGGATTGGTTGAGGGTATCGATGGATGCGGTGGTCGTCCCGAGTCGTATTTCATCCCTAAGTGTAATGAGGACACGTTTGATCTCTTTATTTTGAGGCGGGAGGAGTAAAAGCGCTTCTTGTACATCCTGAAGCGCGTTTTCATATTCTCTGAAAAAATGATGTCAAATTAGCACACTTCAAAATAAATATAAAATCAAAGTTACCTTAGATCAACTCTGGCTTTGGCTCTAGTATAGAAAGCTTCATAACAGTCGGGTTTTTGCTTCAAAACCTGAGTTGCAAGCTCAACTGCCGCTCTTGGTTCCTAAAAACAAAATGATAAATGTCAAAAATAAAAATAAAGCAATAAAAAAACTTACATTCATTTTGCGTTTGCACCTAGAATGGTTGAGGAGAAAGTTGAGCCTAAGCTGTCTAAATGATGAGTCTAAATTTTCATAAGGTGGGAATTTATTTATTGCATAATTGTAGCGATGGGCTGCTTCTTGAAGTCTATTTTTTCTGTATAAAACATTACCGTCTTCTAACAGTTTGTTTAATAAAACGATCCTGAAATAAATAAAAAATTAATGAAGGTTATGATGGGATAACCTAGCATCAAGTTACCTCAACTTGATACCAGAAGTAAGCTTACATTATGTCATTTTTTCCATCAGCCAATGTCCAAGTAGTTGGTCCAAGTTTGGCACCTTTTTTTAAAAAAATTTGAATAACGGGTATATTTCTGTACAGAATTGCTTGATCTAATGGCCTTAAACCGTTGATGTCGACATGTTCCAAAAGGGCACCTCTGTCTAGCAGAATCTAAAGAAATGGTTAATTAAGAATAGACATTAGAGTATAAACTTACTTGAACAAGAGCTGGGTTTCCGTTGGCAGCAGCATGATCGAGAGGTATTTTACCTAAGCTGTCAACATGGTTGACTAATGCTCCACGGTCAAGAAGAGCCTGCGCTGCTTGTATCCGCCCACGAGAAGACGCCCAAATAAGCGCAGTTTGTCCCTGTTTGTCCTCTTTATCTAAATCGGCTCCCTTGTCTAAAAGGAGCTCGATGAGTCCAACATGACCTTCAGATGCTGCAACCATCAATGGCGTCCGTCCGAGATCATCTGTCTGCTCAACGGGAGCATGGAGCTGAAGAAGTTTCTCTGCCACACCCCAATGGCCCTCTTTCACAGCTAACACCAATGGTGATAAATTCTAAAGACAAAAATTAATTTAAAAATTAATTTCCAATGAATATAAGCTTTACCTTATTATTGCACTTAGAAATGTTAGCGCCTCTTGAAATTAATGTAGAACAAATTGAAGTACATCCGTTCATAGAGGCCACAGTGAGGGCAGTCTCTCCTGTTAGCTCGTCGCATATATCAGGTGAAACTTCAGCTAAATCGAGTAAGTATTCTACAATCTGGAATAAAAATAAGTTATCCAAAAATATAGGATATTTTAGAACTTACTTCGACATGACCTTGAGCAGAAGAAGCGACTAAAGCTTGCTGGAGAGCAGGAGCAAGTTCGATTTCGTTTTTGACGTCTTGGATCATCCAATCACATGAGATCAGATAGTTGACGACATTTAAATGCCCGTTACGTGCAGCATGGACTAAGGCACATCTGAAAAATGGTTATTATCTGGCAATCCTTTATGAAACAAAACTTACTTTCCACCAGTGTCAGTGCGTCCCAGAGATGCTCCAGCAGCTATCAGTTGACTGACGACATGAAGATGCCCACGAGTGGCTGCCAAAATTAACGCAGTACTCCCTTGACTGTTAGAAGTATGCACGCTTGCACCGAACTCGAGAAGAAGTGCGACCATCTCCTGAGATCCTTCGTGAGCGAAAAGACAGAGAACGGGCGCGTTGCCTAACAAGTCGGTCACATGATCGGGGTCCGCTCCAGCCAAAAGAAGAAGACGTGTAACCATCACATTTGGACTGTACACATTCCTCAAAGAGCAGACTGCAGTCGAAACGTCAGAAGAGACACTGGCAATCCAATGAGCTTGAAGATCCCTCGACGGGTTCTTATGTAACGTCATGTTTTTATAAATATGAGCTTTCAATATATGATGGCCTAATTCAAGCGTTTTTTCCGCATCTAACGGCGCTTCCAGTCTTGACAGTCTAAAAACTATTCCTGCATGCCCATTCCTGAAACAATAAAACAGAATGTCAAAGGTCACTTATGAAACCCATTTTTAAGGGCTTGGTTCCTTGGAAATTTTTTTACCTGAGATCACATAAGAATTTAATGCTTTCTCCTTCATCACGTCTGATAAGCCACTCCCTAAACGATGGGTGGAAAAACATGTAGGTATTATCCATACGTTTAACTAAAAGTCCCGACAATAGCTAAAAAAATAAAATTATGAATATTATAATGCAACAAGAATCACAAGAAAACTTACTTTAAAGCGTTGTAGGAATTCATCCCAAGAAATGAAGTCGACAGTATTCAACGAATTGACAGAATAATAAATTTCTAAAAGTGTTAGTGGATAAAGAGCTGCAAGGCATACACTGATGATAGGAGCAACCTGATAAAATAAGGTTAATAAAACATCGCACTAATTAAAAATAAAAAATACTTTTTCGAATGATTTGTTGGTTGGAAAACGAAGATTGAATGTGAGCAAAAAGATCTGAGCGAGGGTGACTGGAAGGACTTTATAACTTGAAGATTTCGCAACAAGACTTCCTCTTTCAATAAGGTCCAATGAGAGCTTAGCAAAAAGCATGGAACCTTTGGCCAATCCAGCTAAGTGTTGGCAGAATCTGAATTGACCGGCAGCACCGGAGATGATGTTTGATTGAATGCTTGGACTGTGGGTTACTCTGTAGTTGATGTAGTCTAGAATGTCTTTTTGCAAAGATTCGCTATGGGTGCTTGAAACGTCAAGGCTGAGCTGTTGAAACGGCATCGTAGGCATCACCTCATCCATATGCGTTCGGACGGTAAGGACGAATTTAAGCCATGAAGGACTTGCGTGTGAATGTTTCGATACAAATGAGGCAATCGTATCACCGGTGTCTGGTCTATGGTATTCTGCCTCACATAAACCATCGATGAGTATGAGGCATTTCACACCGGAGATTTTGCCAACACGTCTTAGAGACGAAAGTGGCTCAAGAACCCCTTGGCGCCATGCGCTATCAGGGTCCGCCATGCACTCCTTCATCGTCAAATATGACAAAACATGCGGCTCAGTCTGAAGGTATTCTTTATATGCAGCAAGCTGCGGTGCTTGGCACAACTGTGCTGCGATCGAGTGGATAAAATCAGGAACATGGCATGTAGAATTGTTATCCGACTAAAACAAAAATGTAACCTAGATAGTTTGCAACAATTGAGCAACTTACTTGACAAAAATGATATGATACAACATGCGAGGCAAGACGCTGAATTCTTTCTGAGACTAGATTAACTTGACAATAAATACTCTGTGATGTACTAGAACTAGGACTTATCCTATCGTTATATATATGAAGATCTAAAAACAAAAGATAAAAACATCATTTATTTTATAAGATGGACATACCTTGCTTCCGACGTCCGAAGCAGCTATGTTCGACAAGCTGCAACATCAAAGCAGTTTTTCCGGTTCCAGGGTGTCCAGAAATAAGAACGCCTGGAAGAGATGTCCCTAAGCAATGCTCGATCTCACGGACAATTCCGTCACGTCCAACAAATATCGGGTCGGACTCCTGAGCGGGAACTTCGAAAAAGAGCGGCTTCAACGGTAACTGCTGTGTCCGGTATTGAGCGAACCTTACTGCAAAAGAAAAAAAATATAAGTAAGTAATTGAAGTTTGAAATTTGGAATTATTAGCAGCCAGCACCATGCAAAAATTAGTAATAAAACAATACCTTTTGGGTCGATAGGTCCTTTTACAGTACCCGACCTTGCTGATCTTCTTATACTCTGCTTTCTATTTTTGAACGCATTCAGTTCCTGAAGTCGTCCTGGATGAGAGGCTAAAAATTTCAATTGATCATGCAATGCTTTAGTCGCACACGCTACATAAGCGATGTTATTTTTGAAAAAATTTCAAGCTTAATTTCACACAATGTACTCACTCGTTAGGGAATGGCGGCGCTGAAGAGGACTCGATGAGCAGTTACTGTGGCCAGACATGGACATCAACGATCCTACGCTGTCCGACGATGGTTCTTTCAACGTCCTATGCGGATCTGCTTCTGAAGAACCGGTCAAAGTAGAAACAGGGCTTGTATTGTTCGAAGCCAAAGTGTGCGCTTCCAAACTGGCAAGCGACGATATGGAATCGTGACTTCTTGAACTTCTGTTTCCATTCCTCGACGAAGGCCTTCGGGTCGCATTCTCTCCCAGGAGAAGACCCAATCTCATATAAAGGTCTTGCTGGGAACTCTTTTTCGGCTGGCACACCGGCTTTATATTTCCTCCTTCGTCATCTATAAAAATTATATTTTAAAACAGGTAAGAAGAAAAAGCACAATAAAAACAAACACTAAAAACCTTTAAAATGGCAACACAAAGGAAAATTTATATTTTAGTAATAAATTCATAAAAACGATGATTTTTCAAGGTTTCCATCTTTATGAAATTACCAAGGCAAGTGAGGTCATATTCGACCTTTCTTCTCTTTAGAATAAAAATTTGCCTTAAATTTGAGTTGGCGGTAAAGAAAAACCGAAACCAAGAATTTCAAAAACTGACGATGAAAACAGAAAATCGCCACGTCAGTTGTAGAGAACACACAAAAAAGGTGCAATTTCATGCCTGATGCTGTGCTTTGTGCTCTTCGGCGTTTTAGTTAAAAAAAAGATAATTCAACAATAAGCATGCTTGAAGAGAAAAGAAAAGAAAACGTAAAATAAAGCAGGCAAACTTTTTTCAAAAAAACTTAATTGCCTGAAACGAGCTGATTGAGTCCAATCAACGCCGAGGAAGAGTTACTCCAAAGGGATTTTATTTTCCCGAGTACGACCGACGACCACCTTCTTGACTCAATCGCCGCCGACGCCGAAGAAGTCATAATCGCTACAAATCATTATTTTTTGTAGAGAAAGAAAAAAAACCGAATTTACAAAAATGAATTTCTAAATAAAAACTTTAAATTGATAAAAAAATTATTTTTAGATTTTAGGTAGAGCGATTAGGGTAGTTTTCCGTAGGGGAAGAGTCTTGAAAAGTAATTGACAGATATAAACAAGCAGCTGAGCTTTTTCATCGACATCCATAACAATTTACCAAAACATTTTTAGAAAGCTCCCTGTCATCGGTGTTTACGAAAAGGATAATTCTTCAGTACAAAATTAACCATAAAAAAGGGAGAAAGACTAATTTAAAAATTCTTACCAGAAAGGGCGTTGTCCGAAGGAGCCCTCGATGATCCCCTAAGCCCCCACGGATTCCTCAAAGCCTTCGGGCTCAGGAAGAACTTTTTTCGCCCTTGAGGCGGAGTCGGGCAACCTATAAGATTTCAGATACGTTAAAATCTATTGCAGTTCAGATAACGTTATTAAAAAAAATGGGTTATTTTTATTTCTAATCGAAATCTTGACGCCTGTTTTTTTAATTGTCTGTCTTCAATTTTTATCAATGAAAATAGCACATTAATTTTATTTTTAATTAATTAGATAACTCACTTTGCGTCATCACGTTTCCATTATTGCAGCATTCTTTGTTCGGCCTGGGCAAACGGCTTGGAGAAGTGTCTCGATTTAAATCTTTTGTCTATGAACAAATAAAAAAAATAAGAAGGCATTTTCGTCAAAAGTCACTAGGAAAAAAACTTTTTCATCTTGGCCCCTTAAAAGGCGCCATGGCAATATGGCGAGTGCCCCTGCCTGTGCCCGGTTCCCTAACACAATAAAGAAAAGGAATACCTTTTGGACTGTTTTAAAATTGAATTTTCGTTAGATACCGATCAGTGAGAAACTAAACATTCTTCTGGGCGTATAAGACGTTGCTTAATCACAATTCCCTCGGGTTATTTACACGCCTCGGCTAAATCACTTATATTTTCTTCTATATAACTTTTTTTTAAGGCCCACCCACGGCTTCGTGTGATTTAGATGTTAATATGAAATATTTATACGTCACGATTCGTTGGTTCGATATTAAAAGAAAAACCCTTGGGCTCAATGAAAATCACGCCTGGTCAAATAGAATGGAGGAGTTATCATTAAAAAAATTCCAAAATTTGAAGCTAAAAACGAGTTAACAGGGGGGGGGGGAATCTCTGAAAACCACCTCTCAAGGTATCACAATAACTTGCTTAGTCTGGAAGACCTAATTACGAAAAACATCTCTTGAGAGTGTCACAATAAATTTTTTTGGAGAAATATGTTCCATTTTGGAGAATTCAGAAGATAGAGGGAAAAAAAGAGATGAAAATATGGGAAATTTTAAGCTAACTACGAAAGAGATTCGGATAAAGGAAATTGGATGAAAATTGCGGCCTTGACGTGTCCCGGAAAAACCTGGCGACGGCCGGCGCCAATCACAACCTCATGGCCGGTAAAGATCAATCAATTTTGCACTACAGTGACTGGAAAACCCCTTTCTCAAAAGCGTGCAATCCAATAAAATTCTCTCGAGAATGTTAAAATTGAAGAAAAAAAAATCTACCATCTTAATGCCAAAAGTTACGTATTTTACCTATTTTTCGTTTTCCCTTTTATGGACGTGACCGTGTAGGGAATATTTTTTTTACTTATGTTTCTAACTATAGGCTTGCATTTTTTTGTAAGCCAAACTAAACAATCACATTATCCACGATGATTTGTGTCACCAAGTTTTATGTAACCTTTTTTTTTATTCCAGTCCTTTTATTACTCCTTATATTTGCATAAGATAAGGTGGGATTCCTTAAGAGAAGGTCGGTTTTTTTTATGCATTTTATTCATTTTAAGATCGATTTATTTTGTTCTACACTTTGTGGGCGGTTTTCTTGAAATATTTTTTCAAGTATCTCACTTCTATTTTTAGCTTTAGTTCATTAAAAAAATAAGCTTCTGTAATTTTCATCATTTTTTTGGACAAATTTTACTTTGTTCTATTTTCGAATTTTTTAGCCGGGCAGATGTTGACGGACAGCTGAAGGGTTAGCGGGGGGGCGACGTCCCCTTTATGCATTTTGCCCTTTTATGCTTTTCCGGCATATTTCCGTCTGGACGTTTTAAAAATTCGCAACGTTTCTAAACTTGAAAGTTGCAGATGGCTTATCGCGCGAGGAACTTCGATTGGTCAAAGGCGGCCGCGGATCTTCCAATCCAAAATGGTCAACGACCAATTAGAAAAAAAAAGGTTTCACAAAAGGAGAACCTTAGAATCGATTTTAGCTTCAAAGAATTTTTAGGTACTTCATTAATTAAAAAAAATTTTAAAAAAAATTCTTAATAACTTGATGTTCAAATTAAAGGTAAAAGAAAGGAGGCCATAGTAAAACCGGGATCAATACTTATATCAAATTTCCGTGGTTTACAATCCCACAAACAATTTTAAGGGAGAGAAAAAAAGATTAACCAGAGTTGATGTAAAAAAACGGTAATAAAAAACCTCGACCCAATAAGATGGGGCCGATAGTGCCACAACTGAAGAGCTACTGTGCGCCATTTAAAATTTTTTAAGGAGCCGTTAATTATTTTTTAAAAATGATCTATTAAAGTAGTTTCGCGGATGATTTAACCCGTCTAACCCAGTTCGCTTCTGAATAATTATTTCTTTTTATCTCGATTAATTTCTTAAGCCTATTTTCTCAATATGGAAGGAAGGAAAAAAACAAAAAACCCTTCAATATAGAATTTTCTTCAAGAAACAAAAGAATTCTGTTTTTAAAAAATGTTTATCCTTTTTTCAAAAGGGATCCATTTTTTATAAGCTCATCTTCCGAAAAAAATGGTCTAAAGTACACACTGGCTTCCTGTTGGGTTAAGTATGTTTAGAAGGGCGTTTTGTATCCGATGCTAGACAGGAATTCTATTACGAAAGACGTAATTTTTCAGTGTTTTAATTAAAAAGACTTTCCCTATACGAGAAGGATCGTAAACGTGCCATAAAGCACGAGATTGCATTTTATAAAAAATTTTCTACCTGCATATAAAGGTGGCCGTTCGTTTTGACGCCTGTCCTTTGCCTGCTTTCCGTGTTTAGAGCGTACTGCGAGTCTTTAAACCCGTTACCAGGCACTTTCTTTACTGGAGAATCTAAAAACGTAAATAAAAATCTGTTTGGAATTAATCGTTTGCTTACTTATATGATAAGGGTTGCAGATCGGGCAGATTTCATTGGTGAACATGCAGGAATAGCATCTTTCGTGTCCGCATGTGTCGATGAGCTTCCTCTTTTTCCTTTGTCGAAAGGCATTTCGCAGCTCGGACAATTTTCGCTCGGTTCTTCCGCTTCTAAAAGTTTTCTTATCGCAGCAAGGTCTGTAAAAAAAAAAGTTATTTAATTAATAACCATCATAAAAACGCATAAACGTACTTATACACGATAGTTTTTTCACAATATTTCTAAATTTCAAAACAAAAGTATCCATTTTTGAATAGGTTCGTCTGAGGTCTAGAGAAAGAATGAAGAGTTTTTGCCGATGCTAAGAAGCAGACAAGTTGGGCAAACATGAACCGACGCGTGAGCCAGACAAGCTCACAAAGGCTTCTATGTTTTAAAATCTATGTTGGATCAAATTTTGAATAAAAACTTATTGTTTTAAAACTAAATGACATTTTTATAGCTTAATAAAATATTTTATTAAATTATTTGAAAGAGAAAATGGGCTAAAAGTAGAGGAAACATGTTGGCGCTTGTTTCCGTGCGTGGGAGCATGAATGCCGAAAGAGCAACGAAGGAGACATGATCGAACAAGTCATCGATCGCCCAACAACGTGATCACACCTCATTGGCCAGGATACACTTTCGGGAATGGGCAAGGCCCAATTTCTAAGATTTTGAGGCCATTGGATATTTTCGGCCGGAAAAATTTTTTTTACCGCGTTATTGGCGTTTCCTCAATTTTCCGGCCACGGATAACCTTTTATAAAGCTTTCCTACTTTGTACGCCAAAAGCACCATTTTTACCGGAATATTGGGCGTTTTCGTCGAATTGTTGCCATCAAAGGGTGAGAACCCTTTTGATATAATTTCCAAAAGCTTTCCTACGTTTTTTGGCCAAGAAACACCATTTTTACCTGTTTATCCGGCGTTTTCCTCAAATTATCGGAACTTTTAACCAGATTTTAGAGAGCTTTTCTCAGTGTTTAGGCCAAAAACACCATTTTTCCGGATTATATGGCAAACAGCTCGATTTTCTTACCGAGATAAAACCTTTTCATGGGATTTTAAGAGCTTTTCTCAGTTCTTCGGCCGAGAAAGTCGTAGTAAGCGAACTATTAGTCATTTTTTTCGATTTTTGGCCAAGAGCCAAAGGCCACGATTGTTGAGATCTTTCCTCAGTTTTCACGGATGATGGAGAGGGGAAAGAGGTTTCCAGGAGGACCAGTGGAAATATAAATTTTCCTTTCGGACAAGAATGGGGACAACTGAATAAAAGGCGTAGAAAAATTCGACATTACCTCGGGTCGGAGCATGCAAGTTGACAAAGGACACGACACCCGAGGTGTGAATTGGGCTTATCCAAATCAACATAAACTTGCAAGACACGGCCAACGCCTATAAAAGTACATTCGTATGTAAAATTTCACCTCTTTTCAAAAGAAGCTGTTTCGCTTTGGTTTCAAGGGTGAGTCGCTTAAAAACCCATAGAAAGTCGCCGTCCTCAGTCGAATTGTTTACTTAAATCCGTCCTATATTTTCTCGCGCTTTCTCACATGATGGCTAGTGGGTCTCATCGAAAGGTACGAGAGGGCCATAAAGTCCTTCGGACAAAGCGATCCAGTCGTAATTATAGCTTCCATGGGATACGAGAGTCCTGAAAGGCTTTAACGAACCGGCTCTATATACACAAAGGTCGACTAACTATTATTACACTCTTTTTTTCCCCGAGGAAACATTTTTACTTTTTTCCTTCTTAGAACACGTTTTATGAGCGAAAAAAGCAACAGCAATTGATATGCTAATAACTCGGAAGCTTTCAAGTCTTCTTCGGACAAATTGCCTGATGGAATTATTCAAGTGGATAAAACTCGTGGGACTGCAAAGGTAGGTAGACGCCGTATCTCAAGGGTTTTTTTTTTCATACCTGGGCGAAACACCAAGGCGTTTTCTATGGCCTAAATATGACGAAAAGACTGGAAAAACAAAAGATCGTCCTTGTAAATCCTACACAAAAACCCTCTGTCCAAACGGTATATCACGCGGATGTCTGTAATGAATGACTAATGAAGGAACTAAAAACGAAGATTTATATTGTGCCAAAAACCTGTCCCTTAAAAATTTGGAGGTTAAAGCAGGCGATGATCAGCTGTCCCTTAAATCACAAAACTAATCGAATCGGCTTTCACCGACTATAAAAAAAACCGACAATTTCATTATGTTCTAGGACAACTTTCAAAATCAGCATATTCTTGTTATGTTTGATTGATTTATCATGTTTTTTTCGGGCTCTTCGCGAGGATTTTGGCGGCGTTCAGGTGCTTTCTCCTCCGCATGCAAATCGCGACGTGGGCGAAAAAGATTTCGATTGTAACGAGATGCTACTAACAGCCTGTTATTCCTCATTAATTCCGGTCATTCGTTAAAAAGAAGGGATGGGGAAAGATTCTAACAAGAAGAGAACTTCAACAATAGAAGACGTGAGGTAAATATCGAGAAAAGAAGATTCTTATGGAAATCGCTTATTGTGAATTAAAGGTTTTAATTGGTTAGCTACACAAAAAACATGAAGTAAAATTACGTTTTCTGAGAAATTTTTTTCTTTTAACAATGAATTAAGTAGGCAAAAACACGGAAACCAAGTTGGGTGTGATTCAGTTGACTCACGGACTCATGAGATGACTCGGTTTAGTCAGAAGCGTGTCACTGCCCTAAATCTGCAGTTTTACATGCAGATTGAGAAACCAGCTAAAAACCAATCCCAAAAAGCAAGAAAACACAATGATTTTTCTCAGTTTTTTGGTCGAGGAATAACATTTTTAAGGATGATCCGGAGTTTTTCTAGATTTTCTGGTCGAGAAACGGCGTTATACCGCGTTTTCGGGCGTTTTCCACGGTGTTTTGATGGAGGAACTAAATTTTGAAATGAGGGATTGTTCCTAGGATCCCCCAATGATGGATGAGATGGACGCCCGTGCTTAGTAAGCAAAGCAGATGAGAGGCCCACGTGGAGTCCTTCGGGCATGATTGACAAAGAGGACATCGCAAAATAGAATGACGAGTTAATAGAGGTGGGACGCAAACCAGGTGGAAGGCCAAACAGGGTTGTGAACATTGCACCAAAATGTGCAATATATTTTCAAAAATCCGGTATGTCTAATACTTCAAATATTTTGTTGCTTAACTATTTGCATATTCTTTCTTTTTTTTATCCATTTCTGAGTAATGCATGTTGACACAATTGCCGTCGGGGACCGGATGAACGACGCCCAGGGATAAACAGAGACCCGGCGCGGGTGAAAGAATAGGAACGAAAATGAGCCGGTAGGTGTGATTGTATGCTAAACGCGCGGGCAGGCGCCCGGCTCTACCTCGATTAGAAGGATGCTAACAACGACCCTCAATTGATTACATGGACCCCAAAGAGACAATGACAATAATTGAAACGACCTCTTGAGACCTCTCTTCCACTAATTACCAGAGAGACAATCACGCCGAAGAATTTTGCGTGAACTGGTCACTTGAAATCCTTTTAACTTGATGAGTTTATGGGTAATTGCAGACCTATCCAAGACCAAAGAAATGCAGGATCAACAATAATATGCGAAGAAAATCGTGAATAAATAAAGTAAAAAAAAGTCATTCCGATAAAATTCGACCTTTTTTCCCATCGCTCCAAGACTTCTTTATGTTAACAGCTACTTGTTTGTAATGGGAAACTCGGATCACGAATGAGATAGCGGTTTTAAAAAAACAGAGTGCAGCCTTTATACACATTAGCTGTAGATACACATCTTGTATAGAGTTTCTCCCGGTTTTGCGGATGCATTTTATTATATTCCTCCTTCCGTCATTATATTTTTCGCGATTAATTAACAGGAATGCGTTTCGACTTAAAATCCAGTTTTCTAGGGTTCGGAAACCAGGAATAGAACTGAACCGAGCTACTTGTAACGGTCGATGGCATTACCTCGTCTTGACCTTTTCGAGGCACCCGATGAAAAACGTCAAGTCACTCATCAGTTCAAGTCCCTCGTTTCCTCCGCTTCCTTATTTTCCGTTCGAGTGGGCTTTTAACGACCGTAGTTAAAAAGGATACACTCAGGTTTATAATAATTCAAAGGTTAAACGTCCCTTTTATGTTTAACGTCCAAATCTTCTTCCCAAGAGTTGTAACTTTCGACGTTTTAAGTAAATACATTTCAAAATTGGATTTGATTGCCAACTCAAGACCTTAAATAAGACGTTCAAAAGGGTAATTAAGTTCGCTAACTGCGACTCAAAAATTTGGTTCCCTCAGCTACTTTTCTAGCCTGTAATTTTCAAAAATGATATCTACAAGAAAGTGCGTTTTTTACAGGTTTAAACGGTCCAAATGAATAAATCAGATTGAGAATCGAGATATGAAATTGCGGCGTTG